>CAUYPK010007021.1:0-69805 GCA_963574355.1 Loris lydekkerianus | reverse complement strand
ACTCTGTGCCTTGTGAAGCCACTTCATCACTTACTGGGATCCCTATAAGATGAATATTGGTTTTCTTCAAATTATCCCAGAGCTCTCTGAGAGAGTGATTTGTTTTTGCTCTCCATTTCTCTTTCTCTTTGAGAGTTTGGGAGCATTCAAAAGCTTTGTCTTCAAGGTCTGAAATTCTTTCTTCTGCTTGCTCCATTCTGTTACTGAGGGATTCTACTGTGTTTCTCAGATCTTTGAGGGCTGCAACTTCTTGTCTCAATGTGTCAAAATCTTTGGTTATTTGGTCTTTGAATTCGTTGAATTCTTGAGATATCTTTTGGGTTACTGCTTGGAATTTTAATTCAATCTTATTTGCTATCCAGATTCTGAATTCGATTTCTGACATCTCAGCTATTTGTTTGTGCATGGGATCTTGTGGTGTGTGTGCCCCTTTGATCCTTGGGGGAGTTGATCTACTCTGATTATTCATATTGGAAGAGTTTTTCTGTTGATTTCACCTCATGTTTGTTTTTCACCATTGCCTCTGGCCCTCCTCAGAGTTGGGGAGGTGCCTCTCTAAATTTAGACCCCAGTGGAATCTCTCTATTGTTGCTGGATCCCAGGGAGTTCTGGTTGTGGAAGCAGCTCGAGAGTGTGACACACCCAGATTCAGCAACAGGGCGGGAGGTGGTGCACATGGTTCTGGGAGTGCCTGGCGCCCAGTAACTTTGGCACAGAGAGCCCAAGGCACCAGCAGTCTCTGGCCAGGAGAAGGGCTCTGCGCAGAGGCAGGGAGGGCTCCGAAGTGCACGCTGCTACCAGACTCCCTGGCCAGATGAGCGGGGTGGTGTGGAGGAAGGAAGGTTACAGGAGGGAAGATGCAGAGTTGCATGGCTCCCGCAGTTCCTGGTCAGGCCATGTAGAGGCCCAGCGGGCACAGGTCATGGTGCAGGTCTTATGGAGGTTCAGGCGGCACCAAGCCTAGGAGTTTGAGGCTGCTATGAGCTGTGATGCCACAGCACTCTGCCCAGAGCAACAACCCGAGGCTCCAGTGTTCCAAAATCGGTCTCATTCTGCCCCTGAGGGTTAAGGCTGTAAGGCAGCTCAGTCTCCGCCTTTATGCTGCTCAGTCACTAGGTTACCAGGTCCTGCCGATCCTTGCTCTGTGACCCTGAGGGTGGAGCTTGCCAGGCCAGTTCACTCACAATGGTTTGCTGCAGCCCACAGCCGAACACTATTAGCTCCGACCAGCTCAGCAGCTCAGTCTGGGGCCCTAGACAATGCCCAGAGTTCTCCGCATTCCTGCTCAAGCTCTCCCCAATGCAGTTCAACTGAGTCCAAGTCCAAAAACACCAAAACAGTTCACAGGTAATGCCTTTTCAGTTTGTAGTCTCACTGCTGCTTATACTTGCAGCTGTCGGTGGGATTAGGTCGCTCTAACACACGGAACCACTTGCTAGTTTTCCACTATTTTTGTCCTCCTGTTGGGGCCCAGAATTTTCTCCCTGTATCCTCAAAGGGATGATTATATGCAGATCCCACCAGCCAGAGATGCCTGGAGTCTTATTTCCCCAGAGTCAGCGTGCCCAGTTCCAGGGAAGCTGTTACTCAGCCACCATCTTGGATTTTCCTCGAATGATTTTATGTTTTGACTAAATTATGTTTTGTAGATATATAACAATGTTTAACCTTATCCATAGATTATTCTAGACCTATTGCATGGAGGTGTCGTTGGGTCAAACTCAGGAAAGAAAAGAACATTATAAGAATGGCATGACTAATTTCTCTATATCCTTTTATTCTCTAACTCTGTACTTAGAATCCTTTAATGATTTCTTATTGCTCACTGCCTAGAGTTGAGAGTTCTGTGTATGTTTTTATTTTTATTTTTTGGCTTCACTTTATCTCTTTGCTTTGTTTTCTAACATTTTTCTAAAGGACTTTATATAATTATTTGGTTTAAATAAATTAATAATGGTAAAATCATTAAAAAGCCTTCATGATTATTTGTATGGTTTCCTTAATTCATGGGATTTAAAGGCAGACAGACTTGGTTCAAATCCTTCCAGAAGACATCGATTGCATGATAAATGAGTTATTAGAAAACATGGATTAAATTATGCAAAAGGAAGAATTTAAACAAGAAGTCCCCCCTTCCTTATATAAATTCTAGTTCAATTCTGAGAATTAGAGATTTTTAACTTGATACCTCTTGGAGTCCTTATTTAGAAACCACTTAAATACTTGAATTAATCCAGTTGGAAGAGGATCCTCTGACTTTTATTGTTTTTATATTTTTTCCACTGCATGAACATCTGTTTTGATAAAAATCTATGGAAAAGGAACAATGAGATTTATACTGACATAAATTATTTTGAAAGTATATATCAATACACAAGTTACAGACACATGCTCTGCAGTATTTATGTGTGCATCTGTATAGTAGTAGTTAAGAACAGGAAGATATTTGAACTAAATAATTGAACTGAATTTATTTTTAAAATTTTATTTTCTTTTACAATCAATGATTTTTTTTTAAATGTTCAAAGCACAAAGAAAAAATGAATTGGATCCTGCCTTTACCTTTCAATTAGAAGTTGGATTTCATGCATGAGAGCTATGTAATAAAGTCTGGATTTCTTTATTTTTATCCAACAGTTATCAGTATATTACTGTATAAGTACCTGCCAGGAAGGACTTTTTTTTCTGTTTCAATAACTTTTTAAGTGTCTGTTGTTCCCATTTTCAAGTCTCCAAAACTTTTATGTGAATTCTTTCAGCACATTTTTTTCATTATTGCTCAACCTTCTTTTTTTTCTGGATGGCTGAAGTTTCCAGACATATAACCTAAAATGTCCTAAGAGAGTTAACATATATTTTTAAAAAGCTAAGGAAATGGAAAGCAAAGAAAAATATGCATGCATATTATGTGTATATAGATATATAAACATGTTTTTAATTTCCTTTAAAAGATAATGGATGAATCTAATTTTCATTATTATTCTCACTTAGTAGCAAATGTGGTGAAAAGACATCAAGAAACATTCTTGTTTTTAATCACTTCCAGACCTAATCTGCGTTCTTAGATTGGACTAGTCTGTTAATATCATTAATGTCAAGGAGTGTTTTCCCTAGAGCCTCCTAGCATTTCAAAATAAACTGGCTGAAATAAGCAAAATAAATGATTAAAACAAAATTCACATTTTGTCAGAATGTAAAAATTCTTTCTGATTTTTTTTTATCAATTAAATGCCAAATTTTAAGTATAGAAGAAAGCTTTATAGGGAATATTTCATCAGACTTGAGAAAACACTTCACCTAAGGGACGAAAGATGTTTGAAAATTGCTGTTCTTGGTATTTTTTCCCTTTATTCTTTGGAATAGTTTAATGAATATTGTAGTTTCCTATATATTGCATATCATAACTTAAATAAAGCCAGTGGGTGACAGTTCCTCTATCTTGTAATCTCAGAATATGGTATGCCTTCACCTTTCTTCTAGCTGATATAATTTTAGTATCTATCATTTGTTTTATTGATGCTGTAGGAGGAAGTGAAAGTATTCAATAGAGTAGCATCACTGTGAATAGGGTGTTGGTTGTACCCGGTTCCATTTGAAGACCTTTTATTCCATGGCCAATTCTGCACATTAAAAAATGCCAAGAACAACACAAAATTATTGAGGAAATTTTAGGGTAGAAAGAGGACAGTAGAGATAATAATAAAGAAAAAATAAAAAATAAAATAAAAAAAAAATGTAGCAGGTTAAATATTCATCAGTAGGAAATAATTGAGAAAATTTTCAAAGCTGTTATCCCAAATAACAATATGGTCGAAATATTACAACATTTGGAGATCATAGAACGTTAGATAATTCTAAATAGTAAAGAATGTCAAATTATACTATAAAAAATTTTGTTAGTCAAAATTGTAAATTTTGAGTTGTAACATTCTTCACTTTTTCTAGTTTAAGTCAGGTTTTTTGTTCTTGGTGTTCTTAGTTGTAAAGAGCAGTGTTTATTTTATTTACTTAGTAATAAGACATAATTTAGTGTTCCTGTTTTCTGTCTAAGCAGAAAAATATCTGCAGTTCTGAATAATGAGAAATTACTAAAGTGAACACTAAGTTCTTCTCTAGCTTTGTGAAGTTACGATTTTAATTATTTTGTTTACAGATTTTAGCAGAAAGGAAAAAAATGGAACTTAATTTAATTTCAACAGAATGACTAATGTCTGTACAGTGTGCTTTAGGATCAATTTACCTTTTATTGCCTACATTGGCTGCCACATTTTTTCTCATTCTGCTCTGGGTTTTAGAGTGCACTAAATCCAGCATTTGAGTGCCAGTAGTCCAAGTATTTTCATCTTTAAATCTAGTTATATGTTTCTTAATGTTATAATCTCCCTAGGTATATGACTAAACTTCTGACACAGAATTAAGGGAAATGTGCAATTGAAACTTCCAAAAGAAAAAAGTCTGTTTTGAGAAAGGCAGGGTATTTTGAAAACAGCCATGAACGTTTGACTGTGTCCAGAAAACAAAAACCTGCCTCATACATCATGTACCATAAATGGCTGAGTTAAATATTGAGATGCTGCCGGACTTGCTTTCTAATTCTCAAAATCTCTTCCCTCCCTTTCTTCCTTCTTTCTCCCTCTGTTTCTTTCTTTCTTTCCATTTTATTTGCCTTATGCACACTCATCTGTTTTTATCTGTGCTCAGAATAAGGCTTACCAACTTTGCATGATACAAATACTCTCACACATAGGAGTTGGGAAAAAGGAAGTTAATAATATTTACTGTCGTGTAGGAGCTCCAAGCAGCAACAAATAGGTAATGTTTCTTACAAAATTACCTCTAACTTGACTAAATTGATCCAATTTTTTTTTTTTTTTTCAGGTTTTGCCCAGGGCTAGCTTTGAACCTGCGGGCATATGGCGCCCCACTCCTTGGGGCCCCAAGCGCTGCCCAATTAATCCAATTTCTATCACAGAACAGTCTTGCTGTTTCCTTCCTCAACTGATTTGTGTCTAATGTTTTTTGCATCTGGAATCATAGTTTTCCTTGCTGCTTCCCATGAATCACTTCCTTCTATGCTACAATGCCCAAATCAAATCCCATTTAATTCAAATACTTAAAAGGCTTGCAGTCAGATTGTTCATTTGTCATTTATTACGTACTGATTTTTATTTTTTATCATCCAAATGTTTCATGACATGAGCCCACTGAATCCATCACCAAGCTGGGCATATTTCTGCCCTTAGGATCCAGGAAGGATCTCTGAAAACATCATCTAAGAAAAGGACAAAACATGGGTCAATTTCATTTTCAAGTGTATGTATATATACGTTTTAAGTCTGATCTGACCTTTTTGAATATGAAGACTGTATCTCAGGAAAAATTATTTCAATGATGGGACACAACATACACCACCACCTGGTAGATGAAAGTATATTTAATGCATATAACTCCTTCTATAGTGTCTTCCAGAATGTGGAATTCAAGATGACAGACTGGAAAGAACGTAAACTTTCTTAGATGGTAAGACGTTTTTCACTGAGTTCCTAAAGGAGAGGATCTTAGTCCTTGTACCTTTGGTTCCTAAATCACATGATCATTGTTCACTTAGTGTGTATTGAGTTAAAAAAAATTTTGGTATCAGATAGACTTGGAGATATTAATCCCATTGCTGATTTAAACTTTGTCTAAGGCAAGTTACTTAACTTTCCTGGGTCTGTTTCTTGATCCATAAAGCTTAGATAGTTATAATCATCATGAAAGTTCAGACAATGGTGAGGAATTTGGCTCTTCTGACTGTCTTTCCTTCCCTGAAGACTGTCCATTTTCTGGTTTCCATGCCTACGCTCAATTCCCTTACCTTATCTTGAAAGGACCACTGAACTTTGCCACCTACCGTGATTTCCAGAGACACATCTTTCTTGCTTCCTTTTGCTCTCCAAGGAATGTCATTTGTATTTTTATGCAGTGATTGTTTGATTGTGCATTAGACTAATTTTTAAGATGTCTGTTTCCTTCACAATGGAAAATTCTTCAAGAGAAATGCTGTTTCTAATCACCTTTGTATGCTCTGTATGGAGTGCCCATTTTAGGTAATCCATAAAGGTTTCCTAAATGTTTAAAACAGTATAGAAAACACTGTGAGGTGAGTTTGTGATATGGGAAGAAACATTTCAAAAGCATTATTATCAGAATCTCCATCTACTCTTTTACTGATTAAAAAATTGAATCAGCTGGGCACGGTTCCTCCTCTGCAATCATAACAGTCTGGGAAGGGGAGGCAGGTGAATTGCTTGAGCTCAGGACTTTGAGACTGGCCTGAACAAGAGACCCTGTCTAAAATAGAATGGTTAGCCAGACATGGTGACGGGCACCTATAGCCCCAGCTACTTGGGAAGAGGAGGCAAGAGGATCTCTTGAGCGCAAGAGTTTGAGATTGCTCAGTGAGCTATGATGCCACAGAACTCTACCGAGGGTGAAAGAGACTTGTTCTCAAAAAAAAAAAAAAAAAAAAGGAAAAAGAAAAAAAGAATCGAAGTATTTGAAAGATAAGAACAAAAACAAGAATCACTAAACTTTGCTAAAATGTTATAAAACAAATTGAGAGTTTTCATTTCAGTCATATCTGTAAATTTCTACAACCTGTAAAACCATAGTGTATACAAGCTGCTGATGTCTCTTCTGATTCCTGGCTTAGATATTTTTGGTTTTAAACAGGGTGTATTTTCTGCAACTTGAAGCTTTTCATCAACTCCTTAGGAGTCCCAGCAGCACGTGTCATTAATGCGAGGAGTCAGGTAACATCCTTGCTGTTGTTCTTAAATTCAGAACAATAGATACTGGCACATAGATCTTAGTGAGATCTGCCTAAGGGACAGCTTGTTGAAAAAAAGGTTTCTGTTGAATGAAAGAGGATTGATGTAAGAAAAGCAGAAACAGTACAAAATTATAAAAAGAGATAAATTTAATGAATATAATAATGGTATTGAAGAAAACAATAAGGCCTAACAAAAGTAAACTATAGAGTATTATTGTAATTAAAAAATGTAAATAAAGCGCAACTTGAAGTAAACCTTATGTTTTCACAAGTTCACAACCAAGTAGTAAAGCGGTATTAACAATTGAAAATCATCCCCCTATTTTGTTCAAAAGTCATAAGAGGTATGAGCTAGCGAAAATTGCTAATGGTTGAAATAGTCAAAGGCAGCTCAAGTGGCAGTGCTCATCACACAGAGATACCACTTACTACTTTTCACTGGTGGTGTCTGTAACGTTTGTGTGTATAGAGGGGGCTTACTTATAGTACTTGTATGCTTTTATACTTTGAGGCTGAACATTTCATTTTTATTCTATTAAAGGTTTAATATTTTCTTACTCATTTTTTTTTCGTTTTAACTTTTATGAAGTATTCTGAGATAACTTACAGAAATTCCTGAGCCCAGGGTAATGTGATCACTATTTCTATAGAGAGAAGGGAGTGGAAGGGAAAAATCGTTATAAAAGAGCAAGGCAGCTAAGTAGAAAGAATCTGGTAATCACATAAGAAGAGAGAAATTGTGGAACTGCAAGTAAGAGGGTAAGAGGAAAAAAGGGAAGTGGTCAGGATAAAAAGGGACTTCTTCATCTCTTCCCTCCTGTTTTGTAAAATTTAAAAATTCTTTTAATGATGGGACACAACACGCCAACACCTGGTAGATGAAAAGCAAAAATCTTTGTTATAGTCCCAAAGGAGACAAAGCTGCCAGGTGGAGCCACCTACGGGTCCCATCCTGGGACAGATGACCCCAAGTGGAGCTGCAGGGACCAGGTAATGTGTGGCAAACAGGGCAGAGTTAGTTAGGGCTCTTAGGTAATTGGATAATTTTACAGACTCGAAGGGATAGGGACTCTTCCTAGTTGCCTGATACCTGGCACAGGGAGATTAGGGCGGGTGGATAGTGGGTGTATCGTGGTGCACAGTGTGAGAACTCACTAAAGGAGTGAGTGGTGTGCCCTTAGCTGGCTGTTCAATAAGGGGAACTGATCAGACTCTAATCAGGATAAAAATCACACGCATACACAGACACACACACACAAAGTAAAAGAGACCTGAATAAACTATAAACAAGGCAAAGAACAGAGAAAACATGGAAAAGGAAAACAAACAAACAAACAACCTAGGTTATGTCTTAAGCAGAAGATCCTTTACAAGGTTATTTTCTTCTTTTAACCTGCAAGGTCATGACTACCCTATTTCCTCACACTCTTTCTTCCAGGGCTTTTATTGTCACGAAGGACAGTTCAATTAGGTGAACATCCAATCTTGGCCCACAATCATATATTACTCCTAATGCATTTTATTAGGATTTACATTTACTTCACAATTTATAATAGTGACGGACTAGGTCAGTCTTTAGGTATATTTGTCACTCCACATGTTCATCTATCAATAAGTTGTGATAATATGCAAATCGTGATTTAAAATAAACATCATAATAATCCCCACCGAACCCTAAGAGTTCTCTATGTCTGTTCATCACAACAGACTCATCAACAACTGGTAAACAATTAAAAATATTTACAAATTTCTCTGGGCATGGTGTCTCATGCCTGTAATCCTAGCACTCTGGGAGACCAAGGTAGGTGGATTGCTTGAGCTCAGGAGTTTGAGACCAGCCTGAGCAAAAGAGAGACCCTGTCTCTAAAAAATTGCCAGACATTGTGGTGGGTGCCTATAGTTCCAGCTACCTGGGAGGCTGAGGTAAGAGGATCTCTTGAGCTTATGAGTTTGAGGTTGCTGTGAGCTACGATGCCACAGCTCTCTACTGAGGGCTCTGTCTCAACAAAATATATATGTTTACAAATTTTACTTTTATTCTGTAATTCCTCAGTTTTTGATGAGAGAAACAAAACAGTCTGGATGTTGTTGTGGGAAGAGGCAGAATGAAACGATAGAATGTGTGCACGTACACACGAGATTGACTTAAAAGACTCCAGTATCTTTGATTCACCCCCGTCTGTGTTCTGCTGACCACACAATAGCTCCTCTTGAATATCAAGTAGGCATCTGAATCTTAGTTTCTCTAAAACTTAGAAAGCTGATTTTTATTCCCTTCAAAATGTGAAAAGGAAAAAAACCAAAATGACTTCTTCCCAGCATCTTTCCCATTTCTGCAAAGGGTATCGTAGATTTTCAATTGCTTAAAAAACAAAAAAGACCAAACCAAACCCTAAGAATTCTTTATGTCTGTTCGTCACACCACATGTCCATCTATCAGTAAGTTGTGATCATATTTGAATCACAATTTAAAATAAGCATCCTAATAAAAGATTTCATGGATAAGGTAGGTTTGTAGGCTAGGACTTGATGCTCACGTAATAAGGTGAAAATACTGAGAGAAAGTGTGAAGAAGATAAAAGAGAATAACCATTCAAAAAATACCGAGAATCCAATTGCTGATCCTCCAGTCCTTTTCACTCTCATCCACATCAAAATACCCTCCCTGAATTTCTGTGATAGCCACCTGAACTATTTTCCCTGAAATCAGACACACTCCAGAGTCAAAGAGAAAGCTTTAAACTATAAATCTGATCATATCACTTTTCTGCTCAAATTCTGAGAGAAGGAAAACTTTTACAAAGACTTACCAGGCCGTACGGCACGTGGGCACCTCTCCTGTCTCCCTGACTTTACCTCCTGCTCTTCCCTCACGTAGCCCTTCTACCCTAGAGTTTGGAACATAATTACAAAGACACAATTCCAAGTGCCATGATTCTTAACGTTGAAATCCTAAAAGATCAAAATCCCTAAACCTAAACCCAGAACATCTAAGATTCCTCCTGTTAAAAAATCCCCAAATTACAATCTTGAAATATTAAAATACTGAATGTTGAAATTTTAAACATTCTGGGGAAGGGATTGTTCATTTTTAGTTGTATGCGGGATAGTTTCATCTTGCTTGTAGCATTAGGTCAGGTGGGACTCTGACCCTGTTACTGTCTTTATTTGGAAATTAAGTATAGTTTAGGAGATGCCTCTGGATGCCAAATTAACAAGGGGTGGACTTGTGACCTTAATTTATGTGTCAACTGGATTAAGAGATGTCAGGAAGCCTGGGAAAACATTATTTCACGTGTGTCTGTGAGGGTGTTTCCAAAGGAGATTAGTGTGTGAACCTGAGTGGACTAGGCGGGGAGTATCTTCCCTGCACATTGGCAGGCACCATCCAACCAGCTAGGGGCCTAGAAAGAGCAAATACAGAAGGTGGATTGGTCTCTCTCTGAGAGCTGGGACAGACTTTTCTTCTGTTGACTTGGACATCAGAAATTTGACTCCACGAAATACATTATTACAACCCTGACTTTGCAAGTAGGTATTGTGTGTGTACATGGAAGAGATTCAGTACAGATTCAGTACATGAAGAGATTCCCTTTTTGTACATCTGTACTTGTGAAAGATAAAACTTCTTGAGATCTTGGCTTTGGGGGCAGCTGCATAGGCAGTGGTGACATACCAGTTTTTGATCAATCTTGTCAAGAAACTTAGGTCATTTGGCACAATATTTCAGATGATTGCAGTCATCAAGCTGGGTGCACATTGCTGCTAAACATAGTGATGTGCACTTATATATTTTGCTTTTTGATTTCTTTATGAATATGGTTCCTCTGGTCATAACTGTTATACTTGTGCAGCTGCAAAAATACATGTGTTAATCCTGCTCATTTTATCGTGAGAAGTGGCCTATGAGACATTCTGTTACATTTTTATGTATTTCCCAAATAAATATCCTTTAAAAACTGTAATAAATATATTTTACTGTTTTAACTACTTTTTCCAGAAATACATATTCAGGATTTCACTCTTTTGAGAATTCAACATTTGGGATATGGCATTTAAGATTTTGGGATTACGTTTGGGGATTATGATTGATTCCCCTACCGCAGGAGGCCCCTTGACTTCCTTGAACATTTGATTTGTGGCATTCCCCTCCCTCACAGGCTTTGCACTGACTATTCTCTCATCCAAAATGTTCTTAGGCATCTGCATAGCACACTTTATTTCCTAAGGATCTCTGCTTAGATGTCACTTGATTGATGTGGCCTTCCATGACATCCACCATCTCGCAGCACTCCCTGACCCTTACCCCCATTAATTGATGTACATAGCACACTTATTACCACCTGATATATTATGTATTAGCTTTATTGATTTATTGACTTAATTGCTGTTTAATTAACATATAAGTTCTTCATTTAGTAATATATAAGTTCTACAAAGTTAGGGACTTTGTCTCCTTTGGAAAGAACGAAGTACATCCTATTTTAATAATTTATTGCTTGTAGAAATACAGAAAATGAAATAGAGTAAGGGAAAGATGTTTCTTGAAAAGAGATTCTTCTTGCTTTTCTACTCAGTTCTGTGTAGGGAGCTGTAAGAGCAGGGATGCGGTGCTTAATGCTGTACTTGTATGTAAGATTAGTTGAGCAGTCATAAGTCTTGTGCATTCACAGGTGAAGCAGGTTGTGCAGACCAGCTACTCTGGTACTGAAGGAGCGTGTCATAACCTCAGTCATCCTGCTTTAGTTAAAATAAGATACAACACAAACCCTTGCTAGTTTGTTTTTTTCTTGTTTTTACATAATCCAGTTTAGTTTTATTCTAGGGTCTTAATTTGCACGGAAACTTACATGGCTGAGAGTAATAAAATGTATGAGTGTTTACATCAGCACCAAGGCTTCTTGTCGCCTGTTCCCCTGAAGGTGAATTTTACACGTCAAATGGACTGGGCCATGGTGTTTCCACATAAGTGGTCCAGTGTTAGTTTGGGTGCTTGAATGAAGGTGTTTTAGATAAGATTAATATTTAAATTTAGTAGACTGACGAAACTAGATGCCCTCTCTAATGTGAGTGGGCCTCATTCACTAGTTGACTTTTAATTTTTTTTAAAAAGTGACCTTTTTTCATTGAAGAGAGAATTCCTCCTGCCTGACGGCCTACAAACCAGGCCTTGACCTAGTCCTGACCTTGGCCTCAACCTGAAACTTTGGCTTTCTCTGTGTCTTGAGCCTGCCAGCCTTTGGACTAGGATGGCACTATGCTATTTGCCATCCTGGGTCTCTGGCTTGCTGACTCACACTGAATATCATGGGACTTGCCAGCTTCATAACTGCATGAACAAATTCCTTATTATACATCTCTTTCACATACAAATATAAATGACACACACACACACATATGAGACACATACACATGGACCTTACGCACTGTTTCTTTAGAGAACCACAACCATTACACCTCCTGTCAAGGTAAGAAAAGACATGTTAAACCTCCCTTATTCCAGGCCAATTTTGAGAATATTTTATGAAGATCTTACCTATGCTGCAGAGTAGATATGAGAGACTTGATAAAATCTTTAAAACTATTCTTCCTTTTAGACTGAGAGCTCCTGCAGAGCAAGGTGTGCAAATTCATGTTTCCATAACAGGTGCCTAGCAGGGAAGAAGCAGAATGAATGAATGAATGAATGAACCAATCATGAAGCCCCTTGGTGTTTAAAAGAAAGTAAAATGGGAAGACGGGGGTAGAAGAGGAGAGGACGGTTGTGTAGAGTGCTCTGATCTCTTGTAGTTTTAATCATGGTAATGTCCTTATCTCATGAGATCGTGGTTATCAGTCAATAAGATGGTTTGGGTGGCAGCTGATAATAAAATATACAACATTCATTTCAAACTTGATATATGTCAGACACTAAACTAAATATTTTGCATGTATTTTCTTATATAACTTTCAAGACATGCCTGTGAAAGAGTGGTGTTTGTTAATTCCATTTACAGATGGGCAAACTAATATTTTAAAAGATTAAGTAATCTGCCCATAATTTTTAGCAAACAAGTGAACTAACTTGAACCTGATTTTGTCTGTCTCCAAATCTGGACTCCTAATTATTATGCTAATTGTAGTGACTATCATTATTACAATTTAGTATGCCTATTTTGATGGATTCAGTAGGTATTATAGCTGCTGAAACTTCTTGCACATGGCTTTAGAAGCAAAGCATCCACTGTGATCACAGAAGGGTGGCAACATTTCCTCCTTAGAGAAAAGCCCCAATGACCCTGACCCCGTCCTTCACTGCTCTCTGACTTGAAGCTTGTGCTACCCTTCCGTGACAGGCGAGCCGGTCTTCTAATTTCATACTATGAAAAGCTTTGATGAGATCATTTTAAGAGTCATTTCTGTATCTACTTTGTATAAACAAGGAGTTTGCAAAGATTTCTTATTTGTGAAATGCTGAATAGTTTCAAAAAAGGAAATTTCAGCAAGTTTTTTTATCCTTTAATAAAGTAATTATAAATTTGTCAATATTAGTATCCTTAAAAATAAATGAATTACTGAACCAATGTCTACCTGTAAGAGTCACAGGAAACCTGGTGATAAAATCTCATTTATGGTGTAAATTGTTCTAACCACAAAGATGCAAAATTAGCAACTGGTGTGACCTTTACGGAGGGATTTCCATTTAGTTCCTGTGTGATGAGCACAGCCCTCCTTCCTGTGACTCTTCCATTGCCCACTCGCACCCGCTTTTCTTCTTCAGATATTCACAGGTCGATGGTTCATATATTTATCTAATATTTAGTAACCTGAGGTTTAGTATTATTACAAAGACTTGAAGTATAAGGATGAATAAGCTAGTACCTATTCTCTCGACTCACAGTTTAAATGAGGTAAATGCATAAGCAAATAACCATGATACTATGTTATAAATGAGAAATAAAAGAAATGGTAATGTACTTAAAGTACTGAACATAGAGACATAAGCTTTATCTCTTAACCAAAGAGGGAGAAAGTAAAAAAAGAAAAGCTCAATTTAGTTAGCATGAGCAAAGGCATGGCGATATGAAGGTGTAAGAGGCTTGGGAGATTGTGATAATACGTCATGTCAAGTCTTCAAATGACAATAGATGCAACATCACTGCTTTATAATTTATAATAAAACCACCTGTTCCCTGAGACCCTACCTCAATTAGTATTGATTTCCTCCTTAGTTAAGTTTCCTTACAGTCGTATTATTTTTTAAACTGTGGGTCATGAAACAAATAAAGAAAATTCTCCAATTTCTTTTAAATTAAGTAGCATAGAAGAGGTTAGGATAAAATTATGTAGAAAAATATCAAAGTGCTCTAAATAAGTAAGGTAAGCACTGTTTTTTGAAATATGTTTTCTTACCTGTGTCTGAGTGTGTTTTTATTTGTCTGTTCTATACTGTACTTTTCATTGTGGGTCACAGTCTAAAAAATTTGAAAGCCACTGCAGTAGTAATATTTTCTATTACTTTTCATTGCACTCATTTTGTATTGGTTATGATTAAACCTTGAGTCCAAATGAACCTTGGTTTTTAATGAAGTGACAAGTGACATAAACTGACCTCATTTATAAGCCTGGCAAACAGGCCAGCATCTGGTTTAGTGAACTCTAGTTACATTTTACCAGATGAAATGGTTCTAGGCTGGGAATGAAACCATCATTTGTAACATTATTTTCACATTATTATTTTTTTTCATTCTAAGTTCCAAACTACTAGAGATAATATATAAAAACATAACCAATTAGTAGTAAAATTCCCAAGATACTAGTTTCTTTTCTAGTATGCATTCAGCAATTATTTATTGAGTGCCTACTATCTGCCTGATGATATTCACTGTGTTACAAAGTGATGGAAAAGACAGGCAAAGTTATTAAAATAAAAATATTTTACATTGAACATTTGTATTAAATTTGAGCCTCTCGAAATAACAGGTTTTTTTTTTTTTTTTTTTAAGACTTAGAAGCGAATCACAAAAATGCAGGAAAAAATAGGGAAAGAAAGAAAAATAAAAGAAAATACTTTTAAAAACTCAACTCCAATTTAAACAAGGCAGTCACAGAACAGAATATATTTAAATATAGGATATTTAAAACTAGATGAGACAAATAGTATATTTCATAAAATGAGTTTATTCCTTATGGAAAAAAATTTTTTTTAAATGCTAACAAATAACACATATTTTGCCAAAATATGAAACTTGCACAGTAAGGAATGAGTATCTTAAGTCACTGTTGTGTTGTACTTATGAAGTTTCAAGTTTTCCACTGAGAGTAAAGCAATAGATTTTTGAAATTGCCTATCAAATGGAAAGTGAACCTTGAAGTTTTCATACGAAATTTCTTTCATTTAATTTATTCTGTGTAGTTTTATATATGAATAGTGGTAAAAAGTAATAGAATTTATCGTTGAATATTTCAGAGAACAATCCGTTTTTATTCCTAATACTCTCTGTAATTACCATGCGAGGATTTATAAAATTCATTCTTTTTGCCTTATGACATTTAAAAACAATATTTTAATATACATCATGATATATAGGTTGAGGACCTATATCATGGACTGAGATGCTAGGTAGGGAAAGATAAACATATTTTACCTCCTGATGAACTATTTTAATCAAATGTAAATAAATGTTCTAGCTTATTAGATCATTTCATATATTTTTTCACTATCATTGCACGTTTTCATACTGCTTTCCATATCATTATTTTTACTTGCCTACAAGGTTATTGCTTGCCATCTTTAACTGCCCTTTGAAGCTTTAAGAATATAAAATTTCTCGGTCCTCTTTGGAAATTTAACTTACTTTAACTCAGTGTATATTTCCATGTTGTTTACATTTTTTTCAAAGTGTCCTCTAACCTCAATCATCTACGAAAAGTAGCTTCACTTTTCTGAATAAGTCAGTACTGTATCTATAATTTGCATTTGGGAGCAGGAAAAGAGAGAAAGGGTGGGTAAACCATTGATGAGGAAAAATGTATTTTATTGTTCATATTTAAACATTAAAGAATTTTTATTTGAGGCCAGGCATGGTGGCCCAAGACTGTAATTCCAGCACTCTGGGAGGTGGAGGCGGGTGGATTGCTTGAGAGTTGGAGGCAGCTTGAGTAAGAGAGAGAGAGAAAGAGAGAGACCCTGTCTCTAAAAAAAAAAAAAAAAAGCCAGGCATTGTGGCAGGTGCCTGTATTCTCAGCTACTTGGGAGGCTGAGGCAAGAGGATGGCTTGAGCCCAAAAGACTTTGAGGTTGCTGTGAGCTATGATGCCACAGCACTCTACCCAGGGTGATAAGGTGAGACTCTGTCTCAAAAAATAAAAATCAAAAAACAAAAATCAAAAAACAAGAAAACAAATAAGAAAATTTTACTTGATAAATGAGACCGTTTATATTCAAGACAATGTTGAAGGTTTAAAACACATACAGTGACCCAGTAACTTTTAATATTAAAGTCCTCGAACTGTGATAACTAGAAAAGAAAAACTAAATTGTTTTCTTCACATCTGGCTTGCCTTTTCTTTTCTATGGCATCAAGTTTCAATTTTCAAATGTATTAGACTTTTCTCATCTTATTATGTGAAGCATTTACTTCCTTTACCTTCACATCAGGTAACTTCTAGTTGAGTCAGCTGGGCTATGGTTTCCTAACGTGAACAGTTTGGGTTGAGACAAAAGCAAGGTAAGAAAATTCTTGGGCAAAAGATCATCTTTGACAAACGTATCACTGAGTGATTGAAATACATATATAGAAATATTGATTTTGAAAAACACAAGGTAAAAATCAAAAGGGAACTACTACACATTTGAAAATACAAATAAAAATACTGTCTCACAGAAATCCTTTGTATGCCTTTCTCTCTTGTCACAAAAAAAAAAGAAAGAAAGAAAGAAAGAAAGAAAGAAAGAAAGAAAGAAAGAAAGAAAGAAAGAAAGAAAGAAAGAAAGATTCGGCATAACTCTTTTCAGTGGTTCTCAACCTTCCTAACACCAAGACCCTTAAATACAGTTCCTTAAGTTGTGGTGACCCCCACATGTGAGGAGCGGTGTCTCGGAAATATGTGTTTTCCGATGGTCTTAGGCGGCCCCTGTGAAAGGGGAAAGGGTCGTTTGACCCCCAAAGGGGTCGCAACCCACAGGTTGAGAACTGCTGCTTTAGATGTTAAAGGAAGAAAAAAGCATGTTCTGTATTTATCCTGGTATTTTTCTTTTGGCTTTTTCTAAAAGGAAAGAGAATCTCATATAAGGCAGAATTTAAGACGACCCGGATAAAATAGGCACAATAGAGGGAAAAATTTTGAACAATTGTGCTTGTCCAACACCTTTGTAAACCTTTGTATTTTCCCCAACTGGCTTTAGGATTGTTCCTGCATCAACCAAAATTGCCTTACATGTTGCTTTTTATTACTTTGCTCAATATTATAAATATTGAAAGACATATTTATAATATTGAGCAATTGACAAGTATTTATATCTGGGGAGGAGTAAGACATAAGATATTCAAAGCTCAAGGTGCTAAATTTGTTGATCTCATTACATATGCTGAGAATGCCTAAATTAACATTTATTAGCTAAAGTTTTGATCATAAAAATTTTTCAAGGATCTTTGACCTTTTACTTAAATTGTATAGGTTCAGACGCTCCAAATACTTGGTTGAGACTGTAGGTAAAGTCAGATCTAGTAAAGTTTTGAAAAATTGTGTTATTCAGATTCATTTACTCAAATTCATCACCAATCACTTTTCTATACTTTATTGTTATTTATGTCTACCCAATAATGCTGTTTCTCCTTAAAATGAGAAATGAATCGTTTTTTCTTTCTTTGGAGAAGCCAAGGAGGACTATGTAGTTAACAGCCACAACATCAAACTGAACTAAAATAAAAAGATCACTGTTTGCTGTTTTCTCATTATCATGATTTGTTTTGCCACTGCAAGCAAATAATTGATGCCATTTCTGGATGTTCGAATAACCACTTTCAGATGAAAGCTATAATAACTGCAAAATGAATTTTTCGAATTATATCTAAAATTATCTGCGTCACTTTGCTATTGTGGATCTACAGGTAGTTTTTACAGGAGGGGGTTTGGGTAACTCATCATTTTAAAAAATGATACCCAGGAGAGGGTCAGAATACTTGTGCTACTGCCATCATAAACTTTGGATGGAAATATACATGAAACTGATAAACACGAGAATGAAACTAAGCAAAAAGTGTCACATATTTTATTTACCCTCCAGGAGAAATGGTAACTTAAGGCAATTAGTAGACAGCAAGAGGCCTCTGTATATTAGACGTGAAACATCTAATATACAGGGAAACATCTGTCTACTGCATGGAGGACTTTTCATCTCAAAATACATGTACTAATAAACAACAGTTGGAGAAAATTGTCTCTGACATTTAACATAACTGAGGCTTAGAGAAGGAAGGGTGGAATTGTATTTCCTTTTGAAAAGCAAAAACAGCCGGGAGTGCAGCCTCTTCTAAAATCTGACATTTAAAGAGAATTGTAAGACATCAAAATGTTCATTTTGGAACGAAGAGTAGCTGAAGTTACTGGAAAGCTCACGCCTCTGTCTGCAAAATCACTGGCCAGAAAAGCAGAACTTTTCCAACACCCAATTTTAATATTGTGCTAGAGCCATTGACTCTGTTAAAACCCTGGAGTTTAAATATGATCCCCTCCCCACCCTCCCCACCCCCTTCCTTTCTCTCTTAGGTTAGCGTGTGGGGGACAAGAAGGCGGCTGGAGCTTGGCCCCGAGCTCGGAATTGCTGCCAAGGGCCTGTAATACAATCTCCCCCCGTTTGAAGGGTAAATCAGTGTCAACTACGTTTGCCTTCCACCAAAAAAAGTAAGCATTTTACTTCCGTTCGGTCTATGTAGACTGATGAAATGTAGGAAATCTGTTTCTGGCAGGGAGAAAAATCGTTTTCCCAAACAGCACCGAGAGGAGCCATCAGAGAGTATGAAGAGGGGCCGCGGGGCTGCAGTCGCTGCCGCTGCCGCCCGGCTGGTGGGGTGCGGGGACCAGCTGCTGCAGGACCTGCGCCTGGAAGGGGCTGGCCCGGAGCAGCAGCAGGAGCTCGTCTCAGAGCCCCGGCGTCTCTGAGAGCCGCCGGCAGCCCAGCTCTGGACGCAGGGTGAGCAAGGCGGGCTGCCCACTTCCCAGTAAAGCCACCGCGGCGGCGTGCGCGCTCTGCAGCCGGGACTGCGGGAGCCCCTGCCTCCCTGCTGTACCGGGGCGGCGGGGGAGAGGAGAGCTC
Source organism: Loris lydekkerianus (assembly GCA_963574355.1). NCBI lineage: Eukaryota > Metazoa > Chordata > Mammalia > Primates > Lorisidae > Loris > Loris lydekkerianus. The sequence goes on along the minus strand of CAUYPK010007021.1, from coordinate 50,694 downwards.
GCTAAAAATAACCTCATGGATGAGCGGAGAAGGGTGAAGAGCTGCGGACTGTTGGAGAGACCCTGGCGTTAAGAGTGGGTAGTCGCTGCAGTGGGTAACTTTCTGAGTCCCTGGGAACAACCGGGTGTTTCTTGTCCCTATTGTGGACCAGCCCAAATGACCGCAGCGCGTAAGCCCTCGGGGGCGGCTCAGCCAACCAGGGACAGAGTGAGGCGCTCTAACTAACGCTTCGAGCATAATGCGCACATAGGCATTGGCGCACAGGGTCCGCAATGCATGCTCAGCCTTGTCTGCTGTTGGGGTGGGGGACAGGCAGGGAGAATAGTCTTAATGGACTGATCCTGAATGTTTTCCTTGACTCAGGGAAGCCAGCCTGTGAGGAAAGAGCGCTGCACGTGTGATCTGGGATGACACTCACTGGGTTGATGGGTTTGACACATTTGAACTTTATGTGAATAAACAAACGCTAGCCTGTGTTTCAGCACTTTGGGGGAAGATTTTGCATAGTATTGTTCTTTTTGGTCCAGTTCGTAGATAAGACTAGAATCTGAATTTGGGGAGCAGAGGAGCCAGTTTGGCTTTGGGGGCATTAGTTTTGCAGGAGAAATCCTGTAAACTCAGTGTGGAAAACTGCCATTAACTTAGGCTAGACATGCGAAGTAAGTTTCTATTGTCTCAAAGGGAGAAGGAGAAACAAAACAAAACAAAATAAATACCGCTCCCCCCCAAAAAAAACCCCACAAGGGTTAACAGATTGTTTTCTGAATTCCAATACAATTGGAAGTGAGGGAGGGTTGTTCACTTCTCCCTCCCCTTAACCTTTTTGAAGTCAATCTTTACCCTCCCCACTTTCATCTTCATTCTCTCACCTTTTCCAGCTGTATCTTCTTACAGTCAAGTTTGCAAAACTTTACTCTTAAATTTATCCTCCCCGCCCTAATAGCTAAATCAGTTGTGCATGGGAGGTCTCATGCCGAGGAAATATGATCTGCATGTACACAGCAACAATCACTGGGCAGGCTAGTGTTAAAATAAAGCCTGGGACAGGTTGGATGTGCCAGTCAGGGAGGAAATCCACCTTTCCTTCCCACCTGTCCCCTGGGATTCACAGAGGCAAAGCAAAGAACAAATCCTTGTGCTCATTGCTACTCTCCCCCAACCTCTTAGCAGTGTGGACGCTGATTCTGTGGCTGGGCGCTGATTTGCCCCAGCCTGTCTTTGAAATTGATCAATGAGCGCCTGCTCAAGGAATGCTTCCTTCTAATTGCCCAGAAGGTGGTGGCTGTGGTGGTCCTCTCCAACATGGGCATGCAGGTTTTGACTGCCTAAAAGAAGGTAAGGAACAGATGGACAAGGCATGGGACAGTGTGTCTTTGAACGCACATTGGAACATTTGCACAGAGCTGGCCAAGTGGCCTCTTAGTATGGTAACTAGAATTTCAGCCTGTATGCTAACTGAAGTTTGGACTTCTTTCTTTATTGCTAAACAACAGTCTTTAGTGATGTGGACTGTGCTTTACTGGGAAATAAATTTACACGGCAAAAACTATTCCTCCTAGTCCAAAAGGTCAAATTGTTGCCCTAAGTTTTCTAGTATTTTGTTAAGAAACCTTAGTTTAAGCCTTAAACTTGCAGGTATGGTGAAATGTTTCTTTTTATATTAACCCTAAGTATGTTGTGCATTGTTTTACAATTTTAGTTCAAGACTGGAAGTCTGCATTGTAGACTCTGGGAAACTTTGGGAAACCAAAGTTCCCTTGATTGAAAACAAATGACGAAACGATAACAACTTTCTTTTTTTACAGGGAGACTGTTGTTTAAAACTGCAGGAGATGTTGTAATATTGTTTTGGTATTTTTGTGGTATTGATATAGGGGCCCCAAAGAGATCCAACTGTTCCTTTTAATTTCGCCTGAGCAACTATCAGGGTATTTCATTCAATTTTTTTTTTTCCTGACCAGAGAAAAAAAGTGGAGTGAAAGTAGAAATTATCTTTTGTCAAAACGAGTGAGACACTTGTATAATTTTCTGTATTAAAAGTTTTCAGAGTCAGTTTGTGTGAGCTTTTACTAATTTTTTCCCCTTACATGAGACCATCATATATATATTATATATATATAATTTCAACAGAATGTATAACTGTGCTATCTCTAAACTATATTATAATCAAATGCATCTTGGCATTATAATCCCCCAAAACCAAAATCTTCTCATGAATTAAGAATTACCTGGTCAACTTATATGAAATTTTTAAGTCCTTAAATAGTCTAATTGATTAATAACTATCAAATGGCTTTTCAGAGCCCCAACTATAGCCCCTTGACCAAACCCAACTTTACAGAATCCTTTATTAAAAGGATTTTGTTTTGTAAAATTTGAATTAAATCAAAAGATTGCACTCAAGGATCCAGAAGAACCCCAAGGCTACAGGTTCCCCAATCCTGACTCAAACTTTGTTCCAAGCTAACCTGGTAGTGTTTTAAAACTTTTGCTAAATTGTTTGGAAGAAAGGTTTAGTAGGATTAAAAATTAACAACTTGGAAAAAAATCCCTAATTTCACAAAAATACAGAAAAATCAATTCACATTCAGTTTTTCTGGTCATAATTTGAGAAGGAATTTTTATTGTATGCAGATCATCACTTTATTCAAAACAAATTATCATTGGGCTTTGGGATAGAAAAGAGATGCCTAGAAGACAATATTAATGCAAAGTTGGGCACCAGGAGAGCTGAGCAGGACACCTTTAATTACTCAGACTATATAGTCTTATTACTTTGGGCAAAATATCTTCATTGGCTACCATTCCCTTTTTAACAATGAAGAATTTGACTAGATAGATCTTCTAAGTTTTTAAAAAGATTTTATTATATGACTAGATAAACTAGCCTTGAGTGTTATTTTGTTTTGTTTGTGGGTACCTTTTATTTATGAATAAGTTACTTTCTGAGCCAAAGGTGGAGGTTCCATTAAGGATCTGAAATTACCTTTCTGATGAAATTATGGGTTACATTTTCTGAGTAGACCTTCAGATTGAGATTTTTCATTCATGACATTGGTAGAAAATATTGTTTCCTTCCGTAGAAATATCATTGGTTAGTCAAAATGAATCACAAAGGAGTAAAGAACTCACAATGGTGAAAGAGACACCTAGAGCCATCCTTGCTGGTTTCTTCTTTGAGCTTAGCTTGAAAGACAGCATTGTCTCTTTCCAGATTTTTGATCACTCAGTTTGGAGCCTTGTTTGTTTTTAATTTTAAAAAATAATGTTACTGACTTTGCTGACTTTGTCTCTGTGTTCTTTGATGCCCTTGACATACAACTGAATGGAGGAGAGATGAATGCTACAAAATGAGGGCAAAAGTTACCTTTTGGGCTTGTGACTATGGCTTGACTAGGACTCATTGTGTTCAGTGGCCACAGTTGACTTCTTGTGTGTGGGGGATGAGGGGGCGGTAGTGACAGCGCCTTACGTTTATTTTGAGAGGTATAGCATTTGCCAATGTTAATAGTTTATGATCTTTAACCAGTTAATCAGCATCTTGGAGGATACACTCCTTTCAATATGAAGAAAACTTTGAATTTTCTATCATCAGTGGTATTGTATCATTAATATTTTTATCTTTTTCCACTTCTGCCCCTTGACCTTTGTCGTAATGATTTAGAGTTCTATATAAATATTCCTATTTTGACACAGAATTGCTTTTCTCTTTAAGATAAGTCGATGGAAGTTTTAGTTTGGGGCATTTCTGATGTTGAAGATTTACATTTTAACCAATATGAAACATGTTGAATATAAAATATATGCCAAGATCTGGCACAAGTATTTAATACTCTTTAAGATGTTAGCCTCCACTGTGTAGAGTGGAGAACTCAGATAAAAGAGAAAAGTCATATGACTACAGTAGAAAAAGCTCCTTAATGGGTAGGTAGTGGTGACATTTTTTGACCCTGGAATTCTAATTCCAATTCCAATATTTTAGCCACTAGTCAGGCTTCTTAGTGGAATCTCATAGTAGATAGCAGTGATAAGTTTTCATCATTTTATTTTTGCTTTTATTACTAATTTATTTTCTATGTAATATTGCAGTACTTTTTCTCTAACTTGTCAGCAAAGTCTAGACATAAGTCAGAACTCATTGTGGTCACAATTAAAGCACACCTCTAGGTGGCATGGAAGAATACTTTTTCTTCTGAGTCAAACCGATGATGTCTTCAGCTGGGATTCTGGAACAACAAACTAGACAGTCTTCAAACATGTGATATTTTACTTATGGAGTCATTAATTTTTTTCTTCTTCTCCTGGGCTAGTTTAAGTCTCATCATATTCATAATTGTTATTCCAGTATCCCTTCTACTATGGAAAGAAAGAAAAATATATGTACACACACAGTCTTTGAAGGATTTTGTATTAAATTTCTGTATGTTTTTCTCTTTAAGTTTTATTTTTCTGAATACCAAGCCTCGTGGGCTGAGTTATCCACTTTTAGTTATCTACCCAGAAAGTTTGGAGGAGCTGTAGGAGCCTTTTCAGTCTTCATGCCTCTCTCTAAAGTGTTTGACTTTAATGTTTACCAAGGTTATCAAGCTTCTTAAATATTTTGATTGTAAAATTTTTATTGGAGACGTTTTCAAGTGTTTAGAAATATTACAAAAAATGCTTTTCTTTCTCCCTAACCTAATGTTTTGCTTCCAGTCTAGTGAATCATTCATCATTTCATGTCCCATCTTTAAAAATTACCCCTAGCATCTCTTGTAATTTTGAAAATTTTTGAGTGAGTTCAAAAGAACAGAAGTGATCTGTTAGTTTGTTCTTCAGAATGAATTCAACTCATCTAGGTTGATCAAACATTTATTACAAATTCTAAGAAGGGTACAATTCCATAGTGGTCTTTTTTGTCTGGATAATATAAATTTATTTGCCCTTCCTGCATTATAATTTCATCAAATGCACACTACTTTACCTTGGGGTAAATCCTCCATATTCCAAATTTTGTTTCATGTTCATGTCTGAGCCAAATCTAAACCCAAGACCTGCAGGTAGTGACTTTTAGCTAAGCTATGGAATCATGCTCAGGTAGGTGCTGATTTGAAATATGAGAAAGGATCAGAAGAAACTGGATTGGCAATCCTAATTCTATTCAGAAGGGACTTAAACAGAAGAGTCCCAGTCCATAACAGTGTCTTTAGGTTTCTATACATTTGTCATACATTTCTATAGCATGTCAGTTACCCACTCAGCCTTCTTTTTGTCACTTTTGCCTATTAAGAAAATGTCACTATATTTTTGCTTTTTACTAAAATACAAAGTGGCAAAAAAATTGCTTAATTATTCTTATTGCTTTTGCTGAATGATCATCTGTAAATATTAGAAGATAGTTTGAGTTACATTGCTGGCAGTACACAGGACAGATTCCATGAGAAATAAATGTGCCACTGTCAAGGGAGATAAAAAACTTCACTGTTCAGTAGAAGTGTTGAGGGGAAGGATTGTGTCCCTCTGGCGCACTGAAATTGTTACGTGCCATTAGGCTTACTGTAAACTATCCCTTGATGAATTCTTTGCTGGACAATGAGCTTAAGAATCTGAGGTGTCTGCTTGCTTTTTACAGAGCAAAGAGGACTCTGACGCTTAAATGGAAGTTGCAGAGCACATAATAGGGTGTAGGTAAAGTTACTGAATGACAACATCTCACTTTCAGGAAAGTAGTGGGAGAGATTGTGTCTTGAGAAGAAAGACATTTTAGAGGTAACCCTTTTAAGATTTCAATTAGTTATTTAAGTGTATAAATCATGTTGTTAAACATGACTTTATTATTGCAGTGTTTGTTTCTGAGACTGGCTGGCCTATAGAACTTCTAACTAGGTACAGGATGATGTTTTGTTCTCCTAGAATTTGACATATGTTTAAAAGAACTTGGGCAGTGTTTTAGGTTTTTGCTGTTTAATCACAGAATTCGGAGAAAACTTTAAGACTTATGTTTATAATATTATTATTAACTATGAAAGAATAAACAATGATGGTATTCTGATTCCTATACTGACAGTTCAGTGACATGTGACAGGGTTCACATTTGCACTGGTTGGCTAGACAGATATATAGAAAATGTTTTCAAATAAAATGATATTTTTTCAAAAAATTACTTAGAAGAGTAATTGAATCCTAAATGAAATTATTTCAAATTGTAATTTAGTAGTAATACTTTTTAGGTGTTTACTCACACTTCCAACAGTCTTTTCTAATAGTATGGAAAAATATGAGGGAGATGGTCATATTTTGCATTTTTCTAAACATGAATATCTTTTTTTAATTAAAGAAATTAGCTCAGGCTACGTGAATTAGGATTTGCGATTCTATGGAAAGGAATACTATGCAAGTTTCAAAAAATATAACCCAAAAGAGAATATAAAACATATTGATAGCTTTAGAATATCACAAATATTGAAATAGAGCAGAAAACTCTATGATATGGGCCTTACTTCTTGCCCATTACAACTATTTTCATTGTCATGTAGTCATAACACATTTGGTTATTTCATAAGCATATTTGTATACACACGTGTCCTACATGGTGGGACACATTATTACTTTGTGATTTTTCCTGCTTCTATACCTTATCTGTAGTTTCAGGTGCTATAAATAATGTATTCAAAAGTGCTATATTCCAAGGCCAATTATATTTTCAGATACCTTTTCTACAATCCAAATAGGAGGCCATGCTACTTGTAAGATGATACAATTAATGAAATTATCTCTTGTTTTATAGATAGACTGTTTTTAAATACTTCTAGTCGAAAGATGACTGCAAATAAAAGCATGTTTGTTAAACAGATAAAGTGGAAAGATTCAAAGCAAGAAAAAGGAAGCAGTAGAGAACAATTAAAAACGTCTAGCAGCATTTATCAGAATTATGGTACAACTCTTGGGTTATCAATATGGGTTTTGATTATTCTACTTTGTGTAAAGATGTTTCTTTATGGAGAGAGTAGTGATCCTGGAGTGTGAAGACTCAGGTTCAAGACTAATTCTGCCACAATCTAACTATAGGATCTTCGTGAAGTTACTTAACCTCTCTGGTTTTTGTTTTTGCTTTTTTTTTGGCTGTAAAAGAGAAATGTAGTAGAGACACTTTTAATGTGCCTTCTCCCCTGTCTCCCACTCAGTTTTCTAAACTGTGAGTCTGTAAATTCTTGGCCTTCTCCAAAGAACCATAGACTGTGCTTTATCTCTCAGGCAGTAGTCTTCATGACCACGTGTTTTTACTCAGTTGTGCCAATACTGTCACTGCTACTGTTCAATCCGAAAATCCTATGGAAATCTATAGTTACAAATGTTAACCTAAACAATGAGAATTAGCAAATTGAATGCTAACATTTTAACTCAACCACTTTTTATTGTGTTAAATGAAATTTCTTGCTTGGGAAGCTGGCTCTTTCCAAATATGTTATTTCATATAAGCTTTGAACTTATTGTTTGATTTTCTATTTGACCTTTGATTGCTGTTTTTTCCTACCAAGTGGTTGGCCCAAAGTGAGAGGGCCAGTGCAGGTAAAGCAAATAGTCTCACGTGGTTTAATAATTAATAAACTGACCTGTCACCAAAAGACCCAGGGATCTGCTTCATTACTGTGTCATAACGGCAGATTTTAATGAAAGAAGCCTGTACATAAAGAAATTGTTCTTTTCTTTCCAAAATAGGTATTAGAAGTGGATAAATAATGTGCACTGCTCTGAACCCAAAGGTACGCAGTGGACCTGGTCTCTCTGATATGCATCAGTATAGCCAGTGGCTGGCCAGCAGACATGAAGCTAATTTGCTACCAATGAAAGAAGATCTGGCCTTGTGGTTAACCAATCTATTAGGTAAGGTTATAAGATCTCGTTTTGTAAGATAAGATAGCAGTTTTTTGTTTTTTGTTTTTCTTTTTCCTCCTGTAGTGTCCTACACCTAAGCATGTGACAGCACTTTGGAAAGAAAGACTTCCATTATGTGGATTTTATATCTGGGAAACCTGAAACATGTGGAAAATTTAAATGAATTTGCCACTGTCTCTCCCCTTCACTGTGCTTAGTAATTCCAGTAACAGGCATGAAAGGTGGGAATCTGTGGTCAAATTGCATCTTTCATCTATATGGCTGGTCTGATTTATTTTGGGCTTGCTTTTCGTGCGACTATCCAATTTGACCTTTCTTTTTGACTTTGGACACGGGGTACATTCCCTGTGAAATCTGGCTTCTAATACTGGATTTCTTTGCCCTACTTTTGTAGCACACCTTCGAAAACTGCTGAATATCCATACTCAGCAACAAAAGCATCCATCGTTTGCCCAGAGGAACTGACTAGAGTCATCCAACCTTGAACTAAAATTTTTCTTTCCAATTTGCTTTTGTTTTTAAGCTCCAGTCTAGCAGTTTTGTGGCTGAGAAAAAGGCTACCTCCTGCGAAAACTGCCTTCCTTTTTGTTTCTATTGTGCGGCCCAATGGTCATAGGATAAAATTCCAACCATGTGCAGAATGGAATCATACATTTAAAGTATCACATATCATGGCACTGTTTCATTAACAGTTTTTTTTTTTTCAGACAATAAAATTGATTTAAGACCTGCGAAAAACCCCCCATAGAGTTTATAAGATGTAAGATTCGAATATTGAGCAAACATGAATTTGTATGGTACTTTATCATTTGAAGAAGACATTTCACCAACCCTATTTTCTTATTTAAGGACATGGTCAAGATAAGCTCATTATCTTCACTTTCTAGCTAATGGAATTGAAGAGCTTAGTGAGATACACTTTGTCCATCAGAAATTTTAGCAAGGTTTATTGGGGTCTTAACACATTTTAGCAGATGTTTTCCTTGCTTACCATGGCTTTGAAGTTTTGCAAGGCTTTTGTATTTATTTTCCAGTCTTTGTTCTATGGTTTCTTTGTCCTATGTCTCCTTTTTCTTCATTGTGTGCACAATTTTGGCAGCTGGTTGAGGTCTAACCAAGGCTACTGAATATGAGTATGCAAGTTCTACCCTTCACAACGGTGCTCAGCCAAGGGATAGAAATAGATAGAGGTCAGAAATAAGATACTTCCCAGCAAGTATCCTACTGTGGAGATGTAACCACTAGGAGAAAGGGACTACCATTTTTTGGTAATTCATCCATATAATTGGCATATCTTTTATATCCATTAGATAGAGGGCTTTAGTTTTTAGCCTAATCAAAAGGACTTCTTCCTTTTCTTTTGTCTTTTTTGGAGTCCCCTAATAAATGTTAAATAAGTAGCTTATCAACTTAGAACTGTTTATTTTTAGATATGGACAGTCACAGGTATGGCAGTATAGAAGAGAAGTAAAAAGCACAGGCTCAGGAAATAGACTTGTGTCTGCTGTGTCTGCAGCCCAGCTCCCCCACTCATTAGCAAGGTGATCTCAGTACTTACCTTGTCTGGCCTCATTTTCTTCATCTATACACTGGGAGTAATTGTATAATAGTATCTACCTAGTAGAGTTGCTGTGGGAAAAAAATGATTAAAGTATGTATAGTACTGATAACAGTGCCTGGCATATAGAAAATAATGTATAGGTTGTAAATATTCCATTTATATATTTCAGTGAAACTTTGAACTTGATTTTGTGCATAAGTTCATTCATATATCTAAAAAGTACTAGAGTGTGCAGCAGCATAAGGTGTTGGTAAAAGAACGAATGCTGGAATAAGAGTGCTTCCATTGAAATACCGTTTTATCATTTACCGTGTAAGATGGGGAAAATGTCTTTTTGTACTATGTCTCGGTTTTATAATCTATGAAGTAAGTACAATAAATGAACAAAAATTGTTAGGATTGTTGGAGATTTTAATGCAGTCATGATTTTTAGAGCAAGGTAAGGATCAGGGTAAGAATTATTACCTGGCAGGTAGTAATCAAGCAATAGATAATGACTATTATGATTATTGTGCTCCAGACACACCCTGTTAGGCACTGAAAGGTAGAGTGATGAATAAGGAATAGACGCAGTACTTCTTTCAAAGCTCGGAGTAGAGTCACAAAGAAATTCATTGTCTAAGTAATTGCATATAGAATGCATTAGCTGGACTTGTTGAAAATACACTGTGATTAGAATGCACATCAAAGAGTTGTGAGTAAAGCAAGGGGGGGTGGTTGGGGAGAACTTAGATTTAGACCAAGAATTAAAGAAGGGACTAGTAGGTAGCCAAATAAAGCACAGGATAAGAACCTCCAGGAGAGGGAAGGAAGGAGCCTGGTACATTGGAAGAACTGAAAAAAAAAAACAAAAAGAAAAAAGGCTAGTGATAGCACAGAAACACGGTGAGAATTTTATGAGACTTGTGGATCATATACAGCTTTGAAGATCATATTAAAGAGCTTATAATTTATGATGTGATCAATGAGAAACTATCGAGGTGTTCTAGGCACTGGAAGAGTTTGATTAGCAGGTAGCCTGATTTTACAGGTGTGTTCCAAAGTCCCAAGACTTGTCATCAAAGGCATTTTATTTAGTGAGTGTGATCATTTACGAAGCAACGTGATCAGTCTGAGAAGACCAAGACAGCCTCAGAGAATAGAGAGTGTGTGTAATGGAAAGATCCTTGGATTAAAAGTCAGGAGACCTGGCTCCTAAGGGGATGTCAGGAGACCTGGCTTCTAGTTCTGGCTCTGCCACTTAGTAGGAAACTTGCCCAAAGTCACTCGGCTATCTTTTCTGGGCTCAGTGTCCTCAACTATAAAATGAAGAGGTTGGAATAAATGATCTCTAATGTCCTTTCCAGCTCCAAAAGTATAAGTTTCCGAGAAATCCATCTCTTGAAACCCAGTTCAGGGCAGTTGAGGTCATCAATATGTGTAAACAAGGAGAAGAATATTTACATAAATGAATGACCTTTCTTTTGAAGATTAAGACTTTTTTTATGTTAGTTGTAACGCAGATGCAACGGATGACTTGTGAAATTTTCTCAGGCAAGAAATTCTGAAAGACTCTCAAGACACAAAAAAATATAACCTTTGAATTGACTTGAGTTCATTCAAATAAAATAGATAATAGACTTTAAGTGACTAACCCTTGTGGCAACGTGGAAAGTAGACCAATAATTTGTGATTATTTTAAGTAGTAAGGAGGGAAGGAATAAATGTATGATTATGTTAGAATATATTTTTCTTACACGTAGATATATGTAGTATTCACATATTTTGAAAATTAAGCCATTAAAGTAAATTAAAAATTATTTATTACTGTCCATTTTGTCATCTCAGAAATACTTCTAGATTTTTTATTCATCTTTCTTCCAACTGATGATTTTTATCTACTTGAAAAGTTAGAGATGTCTTGAAAAGAGTTTCAGAATTGATCCTGTCTCTATATAAAATACCTGAATTCTTAGATACAGAAATTTATTGTAACTAAATTAAAGGTGTTGATTAAGTTTTGCTATTATGATATAAGGCCATACTTGAGGAAAGATTTTTCTGTTTCCTGTTTAATTATCTAAAATGTAACTTTTCCTCTATTATGTTTTTCAAAAAGAGTATTAATGATACTTTAAATTCCTATATTTCTGATCCAACTATGAAACATCTGTTGAAAATCTAATTTCTTCTTAAAGAACACTGAAATCAGGCTGGGCATGGTGGCTCACCCCAGTAATCCTAACACTCTGGGAAGCTGAGGTAGGAGGATTTCTTGAGCTCAGGAGTTTCAGGCCAGCCTGAGCAAGAGAAGACCCTCCCACCACTAAAAATAGAAAAGTTAGCCAGGTGAGATGATATGTGCCTGTCATTCCAGCTAAGGAGGCTGAGGCAGGAGGCTCTCTTGAGCCTAAGAGTTTGAGGCTGCTATGAGCTATTATGATGCCACTGTACTCTAGCCTGGGTGACAGAGGAAAAACTATTTAAAAAAAATTACTCAATTCATATTCAGACTTTTTTGATGGATAAAAATGATTTGATGAAGAAAGTGATTTTAAAGGCTTATAAACCAATATTTACACTCCTGCCACATTTCTAGGTAGTATAGTGTAGTTTACAGGTTGTGTATACCTAATCGGTAACAACAATTTAAATTCTTAGGCACAGAATTCAAGCAGTAATAGCAAACTTTTAGGCTACCTAAAATTTTTATATTAGAATATAAAATGCCAGTTATTATGTGATGAATTAACTAGTTAAGGTGAGCAAATGCTTATGGTAGTTGAGATTTGTTTAAGGGGTAGCACCCTGCTACGATTCATGAGAAAATCATCGTATGATAAATTACCGACTACTATATATTCTTGAATATATCTACGGACTTATAGAAAATATTCATTGTAGTCCTACTATGAATAATATGAATTATGAATAATAGCTGGTACCATGGAGTAGTTTTATGATAAACATTCAGAAAAGAGAGTAAAAGATACTATCGGCCTTCTTTATAAAAAGTTCTTTGGCCATTGTCCTTTGTAGGCATTAAATATACACATTTTATCTTTATTTTAGGTCTTCTGTCTTGTTGCCTTTGTTCATTTGTTGTTGAATGGTGTCCTTAGGTCATATTAGAACATCAAATGCTTATACAAATAAAATTTTAATTGTCACTGTGAGCAAGCAGAATGTCATTAACAATCCTACATTATAAATCTGGAGCAGAGGATGACGCCTATAATCCTACCACATTGGGAGGCCTAGGAGGGTGGATCACCTGAGTTCATACCAGCCTGAGCAAGAGTGAGAACTTATCTATACTGAAAATAGAAAAAGTTAGCCAGGCGTGGTTGTGGGTGCCTGTAGTTTCAGCTACTCAGGAGGCTGAGGCAAGAGGATCACCTGAGCCCAAGAGTTTGAAGTTGCTGTGTGCTATGATGCCACAACACCCTACCCAGGGCGACAGAGTGAGACTTTGTCTAAAAAAAAAAAACCCTAAAAAAACCCAGATTACATGAACCACCCATAATTCAAATAGATTAGGTGAATCCTACTATGTATTAATTTTAAGATTGTTAATAGACTTTTAAAGATTGTTGTTGGCTTGGCCTTGAAATGGGCATACCACACACATTTATTTCACTTGTACTTTTTAATAATCATTTGAGAAGGAAAGTTTACTTTTATTTTCAATTAGTATTTGTCTAATAACACTATGTAACATGGGGATATGATTTTAGAGAGGATTGCAGTTATTAATCCTCAAAGAAATTGACCTAGTTCTTAATGATGATGGTTCCTTAGCAGGTGGGTATATGTGTTTGGTTTTGTAGGAACTTTGTATAGATCCTAAGATACATTACAAATCAAGTTGTGCTGAATTGATTTTACCTATATTTAGAAAATGAATTATGACAGTTTACGTCATGGTAAATTTCCCTTTCTCTGACATTTCCACATTCATTAAAAAAATTCAGTTGTTTTCTGTTTAATATGACCAAGATATAATGTTTCCATTGTTTTCATTTATTTCAGGAGAATGATATATTTTCAGCATTAAAATGTTAAGCACCTATTAGGACTACTGGTAGTAAACATAATTGCTATCTAATGATTTTGGAACAGCTTTTTTTGTTTGCTTGTTTTCCTTAAAACCTTTCACCAGATACTTACCCTGCAAGGTTTTCATATTTTTGGTATGGTCAATAAAAATTTCTTAGGAAAGCTGGTATCTTGTGCTAGCAAAAATTTAAATAATCATGTTTATGTTCACAACTTGACACCTTTCAAAGCAGTTAGTGCCTAATTTTTTACCTGATTTTTCCAGAACAGCTTTTTTTTTTTTTTTTGACATAAGTACAAGGTGAAAGCTAGCAAATCAATATAGAGCAGGTGCTGGTCTAGGGTTTCTGTATCTAATGAATCATTTTCGACCTCACAAACTTCAAATTTCAGTTTCAAATCTGAATAATTGAATATAAATTATTAATTTAATTTAATAATTTTATTTAAAATAACAAATGAGTCACGTTGAGTTCTCCACTTGGGGAAATAGATTGAGACTGAGAGGTGCAGTGAGGATGGGAGTAGAGTTTGACACTATTTGGATCTTATTTATGGATTAAAAATATATAAACTTTCTTCAGCAAATCAAGCCAGATTCCATAATGTGCCTTAATGATACTGTAAATTATCATCTAATCTACATGGTAGAGAGACATGAGTTTTCTAACAAAACTGTCTTCAACTAAGCTCTTCTTTTCTTGAAAAGGTTTCTGTATTTTTGAGAAAAATACAACTGCAATTTATAGGGAGACTCCATTGCTATAGGAAATAATCATTTGGGTCTTCAGCAAATATTTAAGTAGACAAGCATAGTGGCTAGAGCATAGATGTGGATCTAGAAGTGAGTTAAAAAAAAAGATTTCTCTATGTGCTATGTGACCTTGGGCATATGACCTAATGTACACATCTTAGTTTTATTACCTGTAAAATGGATACAATCGTATAAAAGGACCTTTCTCACAGTCTTATGAGTTTAAATATATGAATACACATAAAATGCTTAGAACAGTGCCTGGCATATAACAAAAACTCAAACGTTAAACATGATTATTAGGAATCTTTAGGAATTTATTGGTCATTTAAATTACTAAATTTAAAACATTCCTTTTTCAGCATTATGGAAGGTAAGCCTTTATGAAAATTATGGCAAATCCACTTCTGAGAGGAATGCACGGACATGTATAAACATGGGTCTTGATTTTAGATGCCTAATATAAGATTTCAGGCAAATGTTTATTTCCAGTCATTGAGCCTTAATATTTTAGGGGGAAGTGACTAACTACAATATTTAATCAAGCTTCCTGAACTTTATCTATGAGCAGATTGTTAATCATGGCTGATTTGGTGGTGTGACCATCACACAACTAAGAACTCAGGAATGAAACGTATTATTTCTACTTGAGGATAATCTAAATTAACCTTCAATTTAGTAGCCTTTACAATATGGTACCAGTTAGTACTCTTAGATGATTTAATCATAACCATCCCTTGCCCTTTCTTTCTCTAAACACATCAAAAAACTGAAAGGGTGGAGTTGCGTGAAAAATGATTCTCGGGGGCAGCGCCTATGGCTCAAAGGAGTAGGGCACTAGCCCCATATGCTGGAGGGAGGTGGCAGGTTCAAACCCAACCCCAGCCAAAAACTGCAAAAAAAAAACCCAAGCCAAACAAACAAACAAAAAAAACCCCGAAATGATTCTTGGATTAAAAGATCCCGTTACTTCTGGCATGTATAATCTGACATTTTAAATAGCTACACCATTGAGATTAAAGACAATTCAATTCTGTTTAACAAATATTTAGCTTTGTATGAACTTCACTGAGATACTATAATTAGTTTTTTATAACCAATTCTTACACTTTTTCATAGTTAAATTAAACTGTTTTATACTGTAGTCTCTCTCTACATGTATAGGTATAGTACTTAAATTTTAAGTACTGTTGGTAATATTAGTGCAATAAGGAATGAGATAATATAAAAATCTCATAAAAATTATAGCTGATTTCTTATATAGTATATTAAAATGAATATTTAATAATTCTTAATTGTTGGATGGAAAATACATTATATATGAAGAGTTTTTTAAAAACTCAGTCTTGCTTTTTTTAATTTGAGGCAGTAAATTTCAACTATAAACTATGTAAAAGTCTGTTTTAGCCAAAAAAAAAAAAAAAAAAAAAAAATCAGAGTCTCACCTTTCTCAGCTATAAAATACACAGAATTGAAAGCTGACACCTAATATATTTTTCATTGGATACAGATGTTCAATGTAAAATTCTTTCTTCAAGTATTCACGAAAAGCAGGATAACTAAAAGTCTTCAAGTATAATGCATAAAAACTAAAAATATACCTTTTGGTAAAATGCAAATGACTTTTTAATGAAAGTCACTTTTCTTTTATGATTTATAAGTACTTTTAACTTTATTGTGATCATCTTGTCACTTAAATTTATGAGTGGAATCTTCAAATTGCCATGGAACTCAATGGAATAAGACTTCCTAAAGGTCTCTTACAAATGTGGAAAATTGTTTAAGCAATTTGTAAAGGAACAATCCAACAACTTAAGGCTTACCTTCTTGATCTTGAAATTTAAACACATTTGAAAAAATTAGAATATAAAAAACCCATTTGTAATATTTATTTTTCATACCTGTTTGCAAATTAACTTTCTCATTCGTGAAGAATGCAGGATAAACTCTGCTATACTGGTTTTTTGTAGCTTGAGACTGCTACTTTCATTTCTGAATTGAGTTTAGCTGCATACAATTTTGAAATAAAAGTAGTTCTGCACAGGCTACCTGTGTGGTGAGTACTTAGAGTTACTGATGTTTTTCCACCTGCAGAAATCATTATCCTAATTGGGGGCTAAAATGTGAACTATCCAGTAGGGAAAAAAAGAATGACATTAAAAAAAGTAATTCTTTTTCTCTTTTTACCCATCCTTCCCTCCAATGGTGGAAAAACATTTTAAACAGATGTTTCTTAAAATCCAAATATATTATATATTGCAAGATTTAACTTGTGAATAGTTTATATGTCTCTTCAGGTAGATTATATTTAAGTATTCATTTAATTGAGCATTTTTTTCTTTATTTTTGGAGTTTGATGTAAAAATATATATTTTTTCTTTTATTTCAGATTAATATGAGGGTATATAAGATGTGGTTACATTGTTTTGTTTACAAGGTAAAGGTCAAGTTGTAGCATCCCATGTACTCAATACTAAGTTGAAATTTGTAAATTAACAAGTGCACATGAAAGAGAAAAACTCAATTAAATTTGAGTTTAGAACAAAGATGTGATTCTAATGTGATTCTAATGTTTGGGCTACAGGTGCCCACCTCAACCCCTGGCTATTTTTCGAGACGAGGTCTTTGCTGTTGCTCAGGCTGGTCTTGAACCCATGAGCTCAGGCAATCCACCCGCCTCAGCCTCCCAAGTGCTAGGATTACAGGTGTGAGCCGCCATGCCCAGTGCTGGCCATGATATTAAAGTTGCCAATTGTGGTTAATTTTATTGTTCTATTTTAAATTGAAGAAAAAATCATGGTGTTCTTGTAATCAGACATAGGAAAACTCAAGATACCTGTCCTACTTTATGTCTGCCTTGTGGGTCAGAGTAATTGAATGGGCCACTGAGGATGAGAATTGAATGAATTACAGGCCAGATGGGATTATCACTGCTAAAACCTGTTGCATGAACTGCTTGATCTTCATTTGCCTTATTACTAAGTGATGAAAAGTTTCACCCAGGACATCATTTTATCACCTTTTATGTGCAATAAAATGTTTATGCAGTTAGAACTACATTATGAAAATACAAAATGTTGAGATTCTTGCAACCAATAGAAAACATAAATCCAAATAAACAATTCTTCCCAGTAAGTTTCTAGTGCAGATACGTAACTCAGCTGGAATAGAAATTTTAGTGATAAAAATTGTGTCAAGTGTATTCTTTAGTGTGAATCTGACATTTGTGTTAGGAAATGACTATGCCTTGATATTGCTTCATTTTGTTGTTTCAGGGAAGGAGATTACAGCAGAGACCTTTATGGAGAAGTTGGATAATGGTGCCTTGCTTTGTCAACTTGCAGAAACTATGCAGGAGAAATTTAAAGAGAGCATGGATGCTAACAAGCCCACAAAGGTAAAAAAGATGCCAGGATGTAAATCATTGCTTGGTAGAAGATTACATTTATAGTTGTCTATGAGTTGAGTGTATTTTGAGAGCTTGTTGTGAATGGGTGCATCCAATCCAGGTCTATAGGAACAGCAAAGCACAGGGAGTGCTTTTTAATTAGGTACCATGTTATTTGGACTCTAATTACAGAAATTACATCATCTTTTTTGTAAGTCTAATGAAATAAAAGCTTATGGAAAATGATGCTATTAAAAGACTACCTTGTATAAATTGTATGAATCTGATGTATTGATTAAAACGTAGGAGATAAATATTTGTATGATCAGGCACTAAACAAATCTAGCCAAGAGTTACTGAATAGGTCTTTGTTTTCAAAAATATTGTGGAAGAATATTAGAATAATATATCTGGAGTGTAATTTTTTTGTCTGTTTCAAATAAGTAGTAGCATCGAGCTAATTAATGTTGAATAAATTATTTTATTTCTGATTGCTCAGATTCCTCTTCGGCAAATTCATTCTAATATTCTTTCTGGTTATTACATATATTCTGGTTATTACAAACACCTGATATATATATTCTATATATTCTATATTACATATATTCTGGTTATTACAAACACCTGACAAAAGAAAGATGTTTGCTACTTTTAGAGGAAAACAAAATAGATGATACTTTAAAAATTTTTAATAGAGAATGAAAAGAAATAAAAAAAAAAACAGTTTAAGATAATGTTGAAGACAGTTAATGCAGAAAGCAACTGTTAAACTATTTCCGCAACTCTGACAAAAAAGGCTAAAAGTGACGCTTTTGTTTGTGTGTATCAGGATTGTACTTAGTTTTGGGATTTTATGTATCACTCTGTACAATATTATATAATATACAAAGCCTCACCTTTACTTTTTAAGTCTTAAGGGCAGCTCTGTGAAGGTATTAATTCAGTGGCTTTGTAACTTTGCTGCACATTGGAATTACTTGAGCACCTTAAAAAAAAAAAATGGGGCAATGCCTGTGGATCAAGGAGTAGGGAGGGCGTTGGCCCCATATGCCGGAGGGGGCGGGTTCAAACCCAGCCCAGGCCAAAAACTGCAAAAAAAAAAAAAAAAAAAAAAAAAAAAAGTGCTATGCCCTGGATTCTATTATTGAACATTCTGATTTAATTATCAAGGAAGGAGACCTGGAAATTGGAATTTTTAAAAAGCTCCCCGGGTGATTCTGATGTGCAACCAAGTTTGGTAACCACTGGATTATTTTTTAGTTTCTCCATGGAATGGATACAGAGTCTTGAGGGATTAAATTGCCCTCCTAGTTAAGTGATCAAGTGAGACTTGACATAGACATCTTTGTTCAATGTCTAGTGCTGTCATTCTGGCTCACTCTGGGTAACACACACGTGAAGAGACACTATGAAATGCTGCATGTCGAGGTCAATGCTAGGACACCAGTTCTATGATTTCCACTGTGGTGTCACTGGCCACTGCTTCAGTGTCTTGGTGAAAAAACGATGCCTGGGTGGCTCAGTGATTAGGGTGCCGGCCCCATATACTGAGGGCGGCGGGTTCGAAGTGCAACAAAAAAATAGCCGGGCCTTGTGGCCGGTCCTTGTAGTCCCAGCTACTTGGGAGGCTGAGGCAAGAGAACCGCCTAAGCCCAAGAGATGGAGGTTGCTGTGAGCTGTGATGCCACGGCACTGTTCCAAGGGTGACAAAGTTAGACTCTGTCTCTAAAAACATAAAAATAAAAATAATGCCTGATAGGAGACCAATTCGTATAGAAAGTTTACTATAAAACAATTAACAGAAGGAAAGAAAATTGAAAAAAAATTACTGTGCCACACCTGTCTTGAGAGCATCACCTTCCTTCGCCTGCACTGGTGCTGAAACCTGTGCTTGTATTGTTCATATTGCTCATTGTTGAGGACAGAGAGCTCACTGCCTCAGTTAAGATCAGCTGACTCCTTCATAGTAATAAAGATGAAACAGTTCTGTTAAGGCTAGTGTACAGTCTTCTGGTTTGAGTTTGTTTAGAAAGCCTTTACTTTGTTGTTTGCTTGTTTTGGGCCAAGGTCTTGCTCTGCCGCCCCGGCTAGAGTGCAGTGCACCATCATGGCTCACTGCAACCTCAGATTCTTTGGCTCAAGGGATCCTGCTGCCTCAGCTTTCCACGGAGCTGGAACTAAAGGCATGCACTGCCATGATTGGATATATATATATATACACACACACATATGTATATATATATTTTTTGTGGAAGGTCTTCCTCTTGCTCAATCTGGTCTTGAACTCCTCACCTCAACCAGTCCTCTTCAGTCTCTCAAAATGCTAGGATCACAGGCCTGGCCAAATTTTTGCTTTTAAAAACAAAATCAAAGATCTCCAAATAGAACTGTCATTATTAGACCGTCAAGTGTAAAGCAGCCTCAAAGCATTAGCCCATAGTTCAAAGACGTGGATATTGTGTGCATTCTCCTTGGATTCTAGTTTTATTATTTATTTTTATTTTTATTTTGAGACAGAGTCTTGCTCTGTCATCCTGGATAAAGTCCAGTGGTGTCATCATAGCTTGCTATAACCTTGAACTTCTGGGCTCAAGAGATCCTGCTACCTCACTTTCCCTCATAGCTGAGACTATAGGCACATGTCACCATACCTTGATAATTTTTTTCTACTTTTTGTCCTTTCTGAATTGGACACGTCTGAGCATTAGTTTTCCTATCTGTATATCAAGATTAATAATTATGTATATACACCTTCAATAGGTCATTGCACAAAAATGCTCTCTATGAATATTTTCTTTTCCCTGTGTAAAAATTAAGAGATCCTGATGGGAATTTTAGATTAATTAGAAGAAAATACTTTATAAATGCTCATATTTAGAATGAAAGCTGCTATTTGCCAATATATATGTATACATTTTTCCAAAATCTCTATAATAATATGTAATATTGAGAATATTTATGGGTCAGAATTTTTAGAACTACTTCCCTTTTGAAATATTTATTTCAATATTATGTAATTTTTATAATAAAACTATAAGTTATAAAAGAAACTAGGGGAATTTTCCTTTCAAAGTTAGGTGACTTGCAGCAAGATTTGTTAAACTTGAAATACTTCCTTGATCCTAAGCTATTTTGTTTAATTGAATACAAAGCTAAAATTTAAACTGATTATGATAAATATATTTTGGTATAAAGCTTAACTTTGTTACTTGAACAAGTGTATGTTTAAAAATATCCACTGTGACCTCACTCTCCATGCTCAAAAAATCAAGTTTCATGTAAGTTAGAAGCTGACGTGATTGCTTTTGACTGAATTGCCTTCTGGGTCCTTGGCAGCATTTACATATTTCACAACTAATTGCCCGCGTTATTCAGCTTAAATTAATAATAGCATATGCCGGTGGCACCCGTGGCTCAAAGCAGTAAGGTGCCGGCCCCATATGCTGGAGGTGGCAGGTTCAAACCTAGCCCTGGCCCAAATAATAGTAATAATAATAATAATAATAATAATGGCATATGCCTTACTATGTATAAAATGCTAACATGGCTAGCTTTTTTACTTCTTGGAAGAACTTTTTTTTTTAATTAAAAAGCTAAATGGTCAGTGTGTTTATGGATGTTATTGTTTGTCAATATAATTTTGTCAAATTAATAGTTTTCTGTCCATTTTTTATTCATAACAAAGAGGATGTAAGAGATTGTATAATTTATTATTGTTAAATGTAAACTTAAACAATAATGGAATCACTAAGACCCAGATAGTTAGGATTACAGTGACTATTACACATAGGAAAAAAAGAGGGGGCTTTTAAATTGCATATGAATAAACTGGGTGACAATCTTGTCTGCTTTTGTGGGTGTGCATGCCTGCCTGCGTGTGTGTTTACAACCAGATTCCACATTGGTGTTTGGAAGTTTGGACCAATCATCGGGCAGTCAGATGAGTCAGCCAATACCTTCTTTGAGTCAGTGAGACTATGCATGTGTTGAAACAGAATTACTTTTAAAATTACCATCAGTGAGACTTGATCCCATCCAAAGCTGTGTCCCAGGAAACCCCTTGGTAATTTTTTTTCTAATAGCTTAAATCTCCTCATTGTTAGGGCAATGTTTTTTATTTTTCCTGATTTGATAGTTAATTTGAGGATTTTACAGCTGTATAAACACAGTTGAGTGAATAGGTTATGCCTGGTATGTATAAAGCATGTCTATGAGAAGAATGATTTAAGTACTATTAATATTTGAAAATAAATTTTAATGAATGTGTGACCCAGTTCCTGTATTTGAAGTTTTAGATATAAATGCAGGACTCTTGTATATCCTGCTGTGGTTTGATAAGGTACTCTGAATTGAAATAAATTCTGTTCTATGATTCTTTCTTTCAAGGCATCAGTAGATCAATATAAAAATAGTCTCTCTGTTTATGTAAGCTCTGAGGAGTTAATTTCTCACTTAGTGTGGGAGCGATTTAGAGACTTCCAGGAGTGAGGCAGTAGTTGGAAGGAAGCATTTGAGACCCATGGACATAAGTTTCATATATAATTCGATTTAATTAGTTTATATGTACCAAAATATTATAAATTCACTATAACTATAAATCTCGACATTCTTTTGGAACGGAGGACCTTTAAAGGCAACAATGGAAGTGAAACTCATCTTTTCAATATTCTATTAGGAAGAGAAAACTCAAACAAATGACATGTCTCTGATTAGATTTTATGCCTTTTAATTCTTTAGTTTCCTGACTCAAAATTGGCATCTCTAATCAAGACAGGATAATGTTACATTTATGCATAAACGTTCACTTCCTGATTCAAACAGTGACACCCCCCCATACAAATTCCTTCTTATTATTATTTACCCTGTTTCTTTTTCTACCAATCACAACTTTTCACTTCATGTACAAGACTCTCTCAACCACAGGGTGTCAACCTGGGGCAAGACATTTAAAGGGTTCAGTCTCTTTTTCTGCTAACATTTCTTTTCATCTGTTTCATTTATTTCAAGTGTCTCTGCCTCAGACATAAGAGTTTCTCTGGGTTCAGAGTTTCTTTTGGCTTCAAAGAACCCTGGGTGGTTAGATCACGTTTGAAGCAGATGAAGAAAAGACAGAGAAAGAGAGAGGGGGAAAACAAAAACCAAAAACAAGCACTTCTGTTACTTAGTAGAATGCTACATTATGCTCCAAGGAAGGAACTGAACATTCACCATCTAAATGTAGAATCCAGTCCTTGTTCAGGGGAAAGAACATCCTAGTCAGATAGAATGCCTACAGTACATTTGCCCATCAAGAATACCTAGTTCTCTGAACTAAAAGATAAAATGCCTCAGGAAGTTGTTTTGTAACATCTGGAAATAAAAAAAAGATGTAAGGATTATAGACTTTTTCCCCTCAAAAGAAAAAAAAAAATCAATAACACTTTTTGTTTAGAGAACATCTTATCAAGATTAAATTCAGAGAAATCCAAAGATTTGTATTTACTGATGATAACTCTGATAAGAGGAAGTATGAGAGAAGCAGTAATTTTTTTATATGTGTGAAAAGAAAAAACAATCTGATATTTATCTAGAGTCATTCATTTATGGGTATAGAACTAGAATGATTTTATATAAAAGAGTAATTGTTCTAAAATGGAAACATAAAGCCAAAGTTAAAGCATCATAGAGTAAATCATGATGACATGGGGAAAATATAAGTGGAATGATGTGGAAAAAATGATTTTTTGATAGGTTTGTTGTTTCCTGGGGCTAAGGGATAAAGAAAAACAAGTAGAAAAGTTAGTGGTACAAATCTAATCCTTATACAAAACAGTATAAAATATCCTCAAGCTTTAAATACACTAAATTATGTCCCAGCATAAAGTTGAATTTCCTTTTCATTATTTTCCAAGGCCTTGACCAGCTGGCCAAATCTTTCACCTCTAGATCAGAGATAATAAAATGTCTTGTTCAGTTTATTTTTCACTGAGAGGTTTAAGTTCCATACCATCTCATAGATAGATGTCTAAATGGGGTTTTGATGCCATAGCAATACATGTTGGTGTATCAAATGGAATAGTAAGAATAATCTGTAAGAGAGTCTCGCTTTTGTTTCTCACCATAGTCAGCAAGTCACGGAGACTCAATAATGGGGGATATGTGCAGACTGAGGGTAAAAAAGCAGCAGCATGGAAAACATGAGCGCCAAAGGACAAGAGTGTTGTACTCATGGAATGTTCGTAAATCTACAGGGCTAACTGAGCCAATCTCATATACGGCACTTCTATTCAATGATAAAGTAGCACTAGACACAATCAAAAATATGGGCAAGTGGATCACACGGCACTGAGTACTAAGTCCATGACAAACCACGCAAGTTTCACGGTCACTGGTGAGCCATGCTCGAGTTCTGTCTCCATCTGACAGCAATAGCAAGCTAGGAACATTTGCCTGGTATCCTTCCCAGAAGGTCATGCTCCTACAACTAGGCTCAGAAACTCCACTTAGTGGCCAGGGCCCCCTTCCTGTGTTTTCATGAGAAATGCAGGTGTTTTATGAAGCTATGTAGTTTTTTTAATATTGCTGCTCTCCAGTGTCAAATTAGGAAAATACCACCTATAGCAAAGGAATTTGATGCCTTGTGGGATGTTGAAGGACCCACAGTCCCTGTTGGTTATGTCACAGAGTTAGAGTTGTGTGCAGGACAGGAGGATTTCTGTTATTTCTACCAAACAATATGCAAACTGAATCTGGATGTTTTTATTTATCAGATTTAAGAAAAATTCATTTTCCCAGACCAACATGTGAATGTCAAGTACGAGGACATTGACACTACAGCAAACAAAACAAAACAAAACAAAACAAAACAAAACAAAACAAAACAAAACAAAACAAAACAAAACACATCTGTAACAGCAATCATGAGAAAAGGCATTACTTGATTCTCATTTTCTTGCTGTTTTCCAGGTCTCATTGATCTTTTATCTTGGCTCTGACTGAATGGAGATTTGACAGAAATCATTTTCCTTGTGATCTTCAGGTCATAGATAATAGTGTGAATCTGTGACTTTTCCATAGGTCTTTTTCTATAGGTAACTTTTTTTTTTTTTTTTTTTGGCCGGGGCTGGGTTTGAACCCGCCACCTCCGGTATATGGGGCCAGGGCCCTACTTTTTTGAGCCACAGGTGCCGCCCAATAGGTAAATTTTTAGTATTGCTGTTACTACACAGATTCTTATGTGTCACGGATATGAATGACAGTTATAGAGAATATCCATGCAAATTTTTCATTTAAAAAAATTATAAATATAACCTGTGTTGTACTCAAAAGTGTAATAGTCATAGTGTGGAGTGGACATAAGTCAAAATTCTACCTGTTATTTGATCCCATGAGGTATTTTTCTTTCCTAAATGTGCAGGAAGCAGTTCAGGTCCCTTCAATGAAGATAAGAAAGAAGCTTTACAGGAAAGACCTGAGGTCATTGCTTCCTTTGTTTCGTGAGATTTGGGTCCATAAATTGTCTCTGGTATGGGAATGGGGTGATCAGAATATTCTCTCATTGTATATTTTTTTTTTTATTATATAAAATAAGAAATTAGGGAGCTTACCCTCAATTTACATCTGAATACACGTGATTGATAAACCATAGTCCAATGTCCAGTGGTTTAGGTCATTGTGAAAGACCTAATCAGCCTGCTGTGTGTCCCAGCCACCATGTCTACCCTGCCTCTGGAAACGGAGTACCACCACGTATCCCTCCCACTATGAGAATCGCCATTCCCATTAAAATGAATAAGCTTCTGTTAATAACAGCTTCTGTCCTTTACTGGAGTAAAATGAGACAATACATTTAGGAAGTTTTTTTCACTCACTTACTCTTTAAGTCTTACTGAAAAGTGGAATCTCTTGGGCTCCACTGAGTATATGTTCAAAGGTTTGCTTAGGTGAGCTGTACATCATAAATTGCAGCACTTCTTCAAATTTTCAATTCCTTTATATTATAGCAAGTGATTTCTGGCCTTATAGTGTCATATAGGGTCGGCAAACATCAGATCTAGATTTGTATTTGCAAATGCTTATATGAGCACCATTTATTATTTTATTGAGCATTCTTTACTCAAAATTGTAATAATCACAATAAATATTTAAAATACTATGCTCATTACGCAGAGCCTGTCCTCGCCTCACCATTTATTTGTTTGATTATTAATTTCTTTCAGGTTAATATAAGGATACAAACAACTAGGTTACAGTATTTGCATTTGTTAGGTAAAGTTTCTCTTGGACTTGTGTCCCAAGCAGAGACAAATTTAGGATCATCCCTGGCTACCCATGCTAGCATGTTGAATTCAAAACATCTTGTTAGTGTTGTCAGAGTAAATGAATTCTGCTGAACCTAAAATTTCATCCTGCTCTCCTCACCCTAGCACCCTTGAAATCGATTACATAGATAGAGAAAAACCCTGCCACAGTACACTTAGTGGCATTTAACATTTTAAAGGTATGTTGCAGCTGAATAACTAGTTGGCCAGAAATTCTCAAATCTTGCTGTGAGATTAATTTAAATCCACCCTGAGCCAGGCTACAATATTTTGGCACCTGGTAGAGGTTGTCAGCTCTGGCTTAAAACATGGGTTCTTTATTCTGTGGCTGGTTGAGATTTTAAGAATAGAGCCATTGTTCCAGGAATATCCATGTTCGTTAATATTCTTTTTTTTTTTTTTTAGCCTGGTCCAGGAAAATAGCAGGAGTGGGGGAATCCACAATGTACCTTCCCTATACATGGTAGGGAGAGCTTGCTTGATCTCTCAACCTTCCCTTCCTCTTCATGTCTCCTTCC
Organism: Loris lydekkerianus; assembly: GCA_963574355.1. Lineage (NCBI taxonomy): Eukaryota > Metazoa > Chordata > Mammalia > Primates > Lorisidae > Loris > Loris lydekkerianus. The sequence goes on along the minus strand of CAUYPK010007021.1, from coordinate 24,260 downwards.
CTCTCACAAATTAAGAATTTTAAGTCTTTCTCATATGAGAACAAGACTTGGCAAAGGGATAGGATACATGTGTAAGCAAAGCACAGGAAGCAATACCAACTGCAAGTCATATTCTTATCTAACTTCCTTGTATCATAGCTACTCTGGAAAATTCTTCCACATCCAGCTCATAAATGAAAGAATCTTGATAGGTCTCCCCAAATGTGACAACAGAATTTTTATAAATTTCATAATTTATGGTATTCACCAATAGTTATGAGGCTGACAGAGATTTTTTTCTAAAAAAATTATTTAAAAATTAGTTCTAGTTAATTATTTAAAAATTTGATTTAGGGGTCATAGTCTACTATAATTTCTGTTCTTCCTGTGCAAATATTTGTCCATGGTTTGTGAAAAGGTGATCAAAATGCATACAACAAAAACTTTAAGGAAAGTTGAAGTAGGGTTCCACCAGGCAGTTAATTAATAAAACTATTACATTGTTTTCCTTTGTTTTCTGATGGTTCTAAAGTTTATCATCTTTGAGTTACTAATTTCTTATGCTTTGTTATAGTAAGTAAATATTTAGTTTCATATCTAATTTTTATTCATATTTATGTATCTCTTTTGTGATGAGAGCCCCCCCAAAAAGCATAAGCTTAAGACCCCATGAATAACAGCTTTTCTATCCCCTAGCACAGGCTGCTGGTTTCCCACCCCACAGTTGTGTTCCAGTATCAGTCTGAACACTAATTTCAAATACTACATGTGTTTCTGAGTCCTAGTAGCTGAACTTTACTCTCCAGTACTAAATAAATAAAAACAAAACCTGCCTAATGTAAGCAAAAATATAATTTATTGGAAAGATAAAGGATTTCTCTTAGGAAAAAGAAATTTGAAGGAAATTGAACCCAGGCTTGGCGGGCCTAAGAATGAGACAATTTCCAAGGGTCATGTAGCGTAATTACATGGACAGTCATTTCAGTCTACCACTGTCAGAATTAATAATTTCAAAGATTTTTTAGAGAGGGCAGCTGAACAGATGTGGTTAATCGTGTGGACTCGGCAGCCAGAACACCCAAACTTACATCATAACTTTGCAGTTTATTGACTTTGGAAAGTTACTTGTCTGTGCCTTAGTTTTCTTGTTCGTAAACTGTAGATACCAATAATAATAGCACCTACCTTATTGTTATGAGTACTAAGTAAGTTCATATATACAAGCGCTGACTAGTACCTCATATGAGTGTTCATTAACATTTACCTGTTAACTTTATTACATCATTCTTCCCAAGATTAGAATTTCAGCAAGCTGGAGCTGACAAACAGTCAACATCTGACCAGGTCACATTGTCATATCTTGATTGACGGTTGCTCAGACTAAATAATAAAATGAAAGAAAGATTGATTCACTGAGAAAAATGAGTATGTACTTATCTAACAAAAGGAACAAGGATCCTGGATGTGTAGGGATGTCCCTGATCATCTCTACCGTCTTTTGGTAGAACTGGCCTCCATCTTTACAGTTTCGCATCTGTACGTTATCCCCCCACACATACCATATTGTTATACTCAGTTGTTTCTCATTGTTTCTTGTGTTTATCCCTTTGCTAGCCTCATTTTTTTTTAAAGAGACAGCGTTTTACTCTGTCACCCAAACTGGAGTGCAGTAGAATGCACTTAGCTCACTGCTGCTGGACTCAAGTAATCATCCCACTCCTGGGCTCAAGTAATCATCCCACTTCAGATTTCCAAGTAGCTAGGACCACAGGCATGCACCACCATGCTCAGTTAATTATTATTATTATTTATTGTTTTTTTTTTTTTTTAGAGACAGGCTTTCACTGTGCTACCCAGGCTGATCTCCAATTCTGGGCTTCAAGACATTCTCCCATCTCCGCCTCCCAAAGTCTGAGATTACAGGCATTAGCCACTGTGCCCAGCTAGACTCTAAGATTCTTGAGGACATCGGATGTGCTTTATTTATCTGTGGCAGTGTCTGGCATGTAGATGCACAGTGTATGTGTTTTTGGAAGAATGAATGAATTAATGAATATCCCAATACCAAGTATAGGTATTTACTTTTAGGTCCAGAATGCAGTTATCTAGCTGGGGTTTAGAGTTTTAGCAATCCTGGATTTTTAATCTTGAGGACTTTTACTCTTAATAAATTTGAAATTCCTTCCTCTGCTAGTTTTGTTTAGCTCAAGAGTCTTTGATGTTAAAAATCATGTGGAACAAAGCTGACTTTTTAAGTAATGGAGAAGACATGATTGGAGAATTTTAGGGTTGTACAGGGAGAGAACAAGTATCTGAGGACATTAAAAATACTGACAAGAGACTGGACAAAGTAAAAGATAATTCATGTTTAAACTAGTTAGTAAAAAGTGAATCCTAGAGGAAGTTGATCATTTAATTAATTGTAGATGTTATTATACAGTCACATGATGCAGTATTATTTGAGTTCAGAGCATTATGGAAAGGTAATAAGGTTGATAAAAATGAGCACATTAATATCCAAATGGTTCATTCAGTTTGAGGATTATTTTTCAAGGCCTATTCATACCATTTGCCAAAGGTCCAATAAAATTGGAATCAGACAAGTGATAACTAGTGCCTTATAAATGCTCACCATTGAGAATTACAAAAGAGAATAATTGTAGGGTCTTTCATGCACTAGGCTCTCCAGAGATGCTTTTGGCCTGAAATAAAGTGTTGTTACAGTAATTAAAGGTTGTCTTTCAATTACCAAAGGACCCATAAAGATGAAATCATTGTTGTTATTTTACTTTTGCATCTTTTCCCCAATAACTGCCCCCTTTGCCCAGTAAAATAGTTGGTGAGTGAAATGGGAATATAAGAGCTTTTGTTTCTTCTCAGAGCCCCTAATTAGCCATCTTACCAAGGCACTGTTTCACAACCATGGTAAGGCTGCAGTTACTGTAAAACTGCAGGAGAGCACACAATTACAGTACAATGCACAATAAAGACCACTATTCGTTTTCTGAAAATGTGTTATTTTATTAACCAATGGGTAAACTCCCATAGGAGATAAAAATCATGGAGTACAGCAATGTCGTCATTTTATTCACCTTTAATAACAATCATAGTACCAATTACAAGTATTTTGTGGTACTTGGTTCTACTTCTATATGTTAGTTTAAAATTTGACACAAATTTGTTGAGATGTGTTGGTGCTGAGAAAGATAGGTGTGATTTAAAGATAGTGTACGCTGAAGGAATTTCCTTTCTAATTGGGAGTAATAGGATATATGTAGTAATAGAAAGCTTGTGAGATCAAGCTTACAAAATGGAAAAAATAAATTGGTTGCAAGTGGTGGCAAGTCTTAAATAAGAGAAAGACAATGTTTTATTATATAACTGAATTTAAAGTAGAAGTTTAAAGATAAAATAGTTACACTAAAAGTTGTCACACTTAAAATTTAGCATATCTCAGCTTCCTAAATCAAAAGGAATATTAACTGAAAGTAAAAAATATCTACTTCATAATACATATAATACATAATACTTCATGTCAATGAGTGGCAGTGTCTTGCTGACTGGTGTTCATTATCATTGCATGTTTATGTGTCCCACCATGAGAATGTCAGAGCTTGAATTAGAGCAATGAAAGAACCTTAGTAAATTTCTTGTTAAACTTGGCAAGAGTGGAAGTGAAATCAGGGACATGTTAGTCCAAGTTTATGGGGATTATGCTGTGAAGAAAATGCCAGTGTATAAATGGATTAAATGTTTTTCTGGGGGGAGAGAGTCACTGATAAAGAAAGGTCAGGATGGCCAATAATGAGCAGAACTGGTGAAAAAATTGAAAAAAATTGTCAAATTATATGTCAAAATCATCAGCTGACTATGAGAAGCACAGGAAAATCTTCACTGAAAACCTTGGCCAGGAACTCATGGAAATTGCATCATGACACTGCACCAGCTCACACAGCACTGTCTGTGAGGGAGTATTCAGCCAATAAACAAATAACTGCCTTGGAACACTCTCCCTACTCACCTGATCTGGCTCCAGATCTAGAAAAATGACTTTCTTACCTGAAGTAAGGGAAATATTGAAAGGAAAACTTTTAAATAACATTCAGGATATCAAAGTTAATACAATGATGGCTCTGATGGACATTCCCAAAAGAGTTCCAAAATGGCTTTGAAGGAGGGATCGGGTGCTGGCATCAGTGCATAGTTTCCCAAGGGGAGTAATTTGAAGGTGACTCTAGTGATATTCAGCAATCAAGTACATAGCAATTTTTCTCAGACAAGTTCAGGAACTTAATTGTCAAACCTCAGCTATATAGGGTGGACATAAAGTTCATTTGTATTTCACTGTGTTAAGCTATTTTAAATGGCACACTAACTTTGTGTCTACCCTGTATTTACAGTGTACATTGCAGTGCCCAATGTATGTATGTATGAGGTTATTACAATAATTTTTAAGCGAGTTTTAATTTGACGATTCTGACTGCTCATATGTTAATTTATTGTTTGCCCTTTTTTATTATCACAAGGTTAAAATATAAATTATTCTCAATTTATTTTCCTCAATGAATTATAGAAGAAATTATCTCTCCCTCATATTACAGAACTCTTCTGTGGATATCAAAAGAGGCTAGTGACTAAGAAGTTGGGCTGAGTTTCTTTGCAAAAATTATTTAAAATAGTATGAGGTTTGCAAAAATTATTGGAAATAGTATGAGGTTTGTCAAAGTATCTATAAATGGAGATAAACATTGTATAAAACTATATTTGGAGCTTTTAAACACTTAAAATTATTTGGGCAAGAAGGTTGATCCCAGTCAAATGGAAACTGACGATGTGGAAAACGTGGAATTAGCCTTTGTGAAAAGCATTCACGTTTGAGATGCCTTTCTCTTTATGAGCTAAGAAGCAAATGGCAAAAGTAAGAATTATTACACAATTTCCCTTAAAGTATAAAAAGGTAAACCATAATCTACTATTGTCAAGTTTGTCTTCCTCCTTCCTTGTTGTAGGCCAGTAGCTGCTAACCTTTTTGTATGAGCAAGAACAAGTCATTATTTCTCCAAATCCTAAAATTCTCTTTATACTGGGGTGTGCTTCTGATAAGGTCATCATGCTGAGATGTGAGGGCAGGTGTAACGAGTGCTCTTCCTTACTGTAATTCTGAGAATCCCTGAAGCCCACAGCAAAGAGAAGCGATGAGCAAAGACCGGGGGAGAGCATCTAGTTGAGAAACTGGCCTAGACTTCAGAGGCTGTAAATTATGTGAATCTGCCCCTGACAGACCCCTCTTCAAAATTATCTTTTCCCTTTCAAAAGCTTAAGCCATGAGCTATTGTTTGGCACTGTAAATCATGACTGTAATCAAGGCAAACAAGACATAAATAGAAAGTATTTAAATTGAGATTCCAGAAAGTATAATAATAATAATAAATGAACAAATTGGCTCAGTGCCCATGCACAGTGGTTACGGCACCAGCCACATACACCAAGGGTGGTGGGTTTGAACCCAGCCTGGGCCACCTAAACAACTGCAACAAAAAAATAGCTGGGCCTTGTGGTGGGTGACTGTAGTCTTAGCTACTTGGGAGGCTGAGGCAAGAGAATCGGTTAAGCCCAAAAGAGTTTGAGGTTGCTGTGAGCTGTGATGCAACGGCACTCTACCGAGGGCAACATTGTGAGACTCTGTCTCAAAAACAAATGAAAAATGAACCAATTCTGGATTTAAAAAGGGAAGTTCATATGCACACACATGTGCGCACATTTTTCACCTACAGGCATTTCCAGTACCAAGTTGAATGCTGTTCCTTGAACACAAAAGTAAACCTGACCAAATTTTTCCCCAGCAACATCATCTCTTGCACTTACAGGCTCACATGCGGCATTTCGACTCATGCAGGCACACCAGCAAGACTAGACTGTAAACTGGGTGTCACTGAGGGACTGTTTTCATGATATTTGATAGCACTAGCTGTGGCTGCTGCTTTCAAAGTACTGTGGATATAGACTACTATACTTTCTATTACTTTGACATATCAAGAAAAGTCACTCCTACCATATGGAAATGGAAAATTAATTATTTTAAAATGAGCTGTTACTAAATGTGTTTGAGAAATCCAATTCATTTGAATAAATCAATAGTGAATATATAGGCTATTTCTTAAAGGAGAACATTCATAGGTCTTATAATAAAAGTCTTTCAGGAAACAAAAATTATGGAAAAATGTTACTTTTTCCTTTAAAATGTCTGCAGATTGCTAGCTCATTTAAAATGTGAAGTACTCACCATCTCTGTGTGTGTGTGGTCCAAGGGTTGTGACACTGGTCCACTCCAGAGTGATGGCATAATGTTTTTTAAATGAGGTAATTGAGTTTAGAGTATGTAGAGCTCTTCAACTGTATCTTAAGCTTTCAGGGAGTGTGCATGAATGGCTTCTGTTGTTTCACTTAGCAGTTGAAAGTGGATTACATACCATGCGTGAAGCCTTCGAATATGTGTTTATATTCCTTTGCCGGTCATATTTAATTTCACACAAGCCATGGGTTGCTTGACTAATGGATGCTTACTAGCATTACCATGTTATATAAGAAATAAAAAATGTAGGAATTTTTTTTTTTTTATATTTTGAAGCAAAAAAAGAGAAAAATCCAAACAGTTCAGTAAACAATTGTTAAAAAAGAATTAAACCTTTGAAGTGAAAAGGAAAAAAAGAAATGTAAAATAGTCGGTTTTGTACTAGAGGCTATAAAAGATGTGAGGCAAGTAAATCTTAGACTTTCTTTTCAGATGAGAAATACTTAACTGTGTTTACACCATTTCTTTTGGTGGTGGGGTGAAACCTGTAGATCCCTTTTTATAATGGTGTTTTAAATACCGAAAATAAAACAAACAGGATTACAAATACTAGTCTTCTTCCATACTATTTAAAGAATAGAAAATAAAAGAAACTAATTTTATTGAAGTGCAGTTATTATAATAACTTTATAAAATAAACACTGAAACACAAATGCTACTTTTAAAAACTTTAATCTTGCATTGGTTCTAATAAGCTCTGAAGTTTGAAAGTAAAGAAGCGATATAGGTACCATCTGTAATGTGAAATAAAAACTTCCACAATTTCTTTTGAAAAAGTTCCTGTGGTTTTTTTTTTTTTAATATACATTCATAATTGAAGGAATACTAAACTTGAATTAGAGGCTAATGAAAAGAAAAATAACATTTTGCTTACGTCAAACTCATAGTCCTGCCAGAACAGGATGATCCCAACCTAGTGAAGAATATTGTCAGAAACGTAAACAATTCAAAATAAACATATTTTTGAAGAATAAACTAAGTGTTGTGTGAAGACTAAAGCAAAAGAGATTAACCTTTATATGTTTACCTATCTAATGTGTATATAAATATATATAATATGTGTAATAAATTATACACGAGGAATCAAGCTATAAGTTACTCTATGTTGTCATATTTACTGTACCTCAAATTGTGTAAAAGTTGAAAAGTAGATACATAATCTTTTTTCTCAGACTTAACGAATACACCGTGATAGGATAAAAAAGTGAACATTTACTAGGTACTTACTCTGGGCCAGTGAAGCGTTGTACATGAATTAAATCATCAAATAATCTAAAAGTCAAATCATATCACTGTTCAGCTCTAAATTTTCCAATGCACCTTGACTTGCTTAGAGAAAAAACCAAACTTTTTATGATTGCCAACAAGGCTCTATCTTGTTTCCTGGTTACCTGTCTGATCTCATTTCCTATGATTTTTACCTGACCCCACTTAGCTGCAGCCACGCTGGGGTCTTTGCTCCTCTCTGAACCCAGCGGCAGGCCTCACCCACCACAGGGCCTTCATGATTATTCTTTTAGCTTCCTAAAGTATTCTTCCTAAAGTATTTTGCCATTGAAGTATTTTAAACAGAAGTACAATAGTTTCTTTTAAAATGAGGATAGTAGCAGTATAGAAAATGCACGGAAAGGAGAAGTGAAAGTGAGGTGGAATTGCTGGCTCCAAGTCAGGGAGATGACTTGCTTCTCACTTTCCTCAGGTATGTGCTCAAACACCATCTTTTGGTTGATGCCTTCCATGGGTAACCTATATAAAGTATCCTTCAATGATTTTCTTCTAGACTTAAGTCTAATAAATAATAGATATTCATAGATATTTATTAAGTGCTATTTATGAGATGCTAATACATAAAACAAGAGTAAAGCTTTACTGTCCCTTCTCAAAGAGCTTATTGTCCAATTAAGCAAATAAAATATTAACACATAAAAATACAGATACCAATGGTAAGTGCTAAATAAATCATATATACCAATTATTTTCAACTTTTACTTCACCACAGCATACATTGATAACACCCAATCAATTATTGAAGAGATATGTATTGAACACCTAAAATATACAGGACAAGGAACTGGATGCCACATGTTCCTTCACCTTGTGGATTGACAGGAAAGAATATCGTGAAGCTAATAATCAAAAATGAAGCAGACTGTGAGTTTCATCTCTCATGGGTAAATATGAGAGGTTCAAGTACAGGAGGAACTTGAAAAGGAGAAACTAAACTAGTCATGTGGAGATAACATCTTAAATTATTTTGAAGTGGAGTGGGAATTAAGCAGACAGAGAGGAAATACAGCAAGTTCCAAATACAGGAAGTAGCACGTGTGAAAGCCTCTAGATGTGGAGGTGCCTGATGGTTCTGGTAAACTGAAGGGAGTGAATACGCCCGGGTACTGGCAGGTGACGCATGAGTGTGAAGAGGTGAGATGAAAGTGAATGTTGGATGTTGACATTTATCGTAACAACAACATTGTGCTGTTGAAGTATTCTAAACAGAAGTACGATAGTTTACTTTAAAATAAAGATAGCAGTGTAGAGCATGGAATGGAAAGGCCAGGTGAAAATGAGGTGGAATTAGTGGCCCCAGCTAGGAAGCTGTTGTCCAAATCAGGTGTGAGAAAATGGCCACTTCGTCTAGGCTGGTGGCAGTGGAATTGCAAAGAAGTAGATGATTTTGACATCTGTTGAGATCTGGCAGAGTTGGCAGGACTTGGTAGTAAATTGGATAGAATGGGCAAGGGAGATTGATCCACAGTTTCCTACATGAGGAAATGGGTGGATAGAGGTGCTGTATTTTGCAATTGGAAAAGCCAAGGAAGAGGAGGATTGGGAAAGATCATAGGTTTCTATGCACATACGCAACATACTCTTAATGGGAAGGGGGTACTCCAGACATAACCTCAAATTTTACTTGACATAGTCCTTAAAATTTACTTCAGTTGTAAACTATTAAGATTAATACGTTTTTAAATCATACATGTCTCTGGACTTAACTCACAGCTGATCTAGACAAACCATTCTATATTGACGTCTGATATTCACAGCTGACTCTATAAAACTTCAGGAAAAAAATTAGATTTTCTGAATGCTTCAGGAAGTTTGCATCATCTAGACCCGGTGCAAACAAGTGGGCAGAGAGAAATTTATGTCAAATACAAGCATATATGAGGGATAGTGAATAGTACAACATAGTTAAGTGCGGAGAATATGGAGGGAACTTTTGATTTGAGGACTGGTGAAGCTTACAATCCTCATAGATGCAAGACTGAGGCATTTGAACCTTGTTTTGTAGGCATTGAGCTAAAGAATGAGGGTATTCAATTTAATAAGATCAATGTGATGGTAATGGTGCAGATGGGGTTGGAGAAATTGAGGCTTGAGGCAGGGGAAACATTTTGTAAAGTGTCTGTATTGGTTTAGACCTGAGGTGTTGAGGGTCCGGGTAACGATGTCAATACTGTGTTGAAAGGGGCAGGATGATTGAAGAGAAGTTTACTGGAAAATAATGAGAATTGATTTGGTTACTTATTGGCCGCAAAAGGAAAGGGTGAGGGAAGAATCAAAGCTACTATGATTTTAGGAGTCTGAGAAACTACGGTGATAAAGGGACAAACTAAAAGCAAATTCTGGTTTGGGGTAAAGCAGACTTGATCGATACCCCATATGGCCTAATATGTAGATAGAAGTGATGGATTTTTTTTTTTTTTAATTGTTTCAGGTTAATGATGTTTATTTTTGAGATTGTGCTTATGTGTTTTAGGGATCATAAAAGTCCTCAAGGGTTTCACTACTGCCCAGAGTGAACTTTACTTCAATTTGTTTAAATTTCTTTTGCTTCAATTTTTTAACAAACACATATTTAAAATTTTACTATGTGCCAGGCAGTATTTCAAAAACTTCCCACCTAAACTCATAGAACCCTTGCAGCAACCCACACAGGGGTGTACAACTTTTTCTTTTCTTTTTTTTTTTTTTCTATTGCTGGAAATTAGAAGAGTCATCTTGGGCCACACATCGAATACACAAACTCAAAGGAAAATTGATCAGCAAAAAAAAAAGCAAAAAAAAATTGATCATGCAATACTTTTCATGATATTTGACACCACAGAGAAGAAAAAAAAAAAAATTCTCACAAAAATCATCATGTAGCCACTGGCCACAGGTGGCCACCCTTGTTTGTAGATACTATTATTGTGCCACTTCAAAGATGAAAATAATTTGCCCAAAGTCAGAAAACTAGTACTTGAAAATCCAGGATTCAAACTCAGGCAGTCTAGTCCCAAATGTTGTGCATATAATCACACTACTCTGCTGTCTGTATCCTCAAAGCACTGGGAAGTCATTGAAGATTTTTAAATAGATGTTCAATCAAATTTGCTTTTTGAAAACTGCACTTTGATTTGAGTGTGATCAGGGGTGAAAGCACATCATGGTAATGAAAAAAGTTAGAAGATGGAGAAAAACAAACTCTAATGAAATCATCACACAAATGTAAAGCATTTTTCTTAATTTTTTATTTTTCCTATATATATATCTGGATGAGCTTGTAATTACAGGGACAAAGATACAGCTAATATTTGTCAATTTGGTTGATGTGCTATAATTAATAATTTCTAATACTGCTGTGGAGGATCTGAGGGAATGGCAGATCTGCTATCCAAAACTCCTTTCTGGGAGAAATCTTTCATACTCCACTTTATTTTTCACTCTTCCAGTCTTGCTCCCCTGGCTGTGATATAGAGGTTTTCCAAATGGAGGAGGCAGAGGAATAAAAATTTTTACTTTTCCCTTCAATCTATCTTTGACAACAATGACATAATTATTTTTCCAAAGAATACAATATGATTGAGTTGCTTCTCATGTTACGACATTAAAATCTTTTGTTCACTCTTACAAATACTGAGATTATAAATTGGCAACCACAAACCTCTGCCTATATATCCAGTTGTTTAAAATTGGGGTTTTCGTGTGGGTGCAGTGGCTCACACCTGTAATCCAACACTATGGGGGGCTGAGGCCAGGGATTGCTTGAGCTTGGGAGTTCAAGACCAGCTTGAGCAAAAGCATGATCCCATCTCTACTAAAACCAGAAACAAAACAAAACTAGCTGTCTGTAGTGGCATACATCAATAGTCCCAGCTACTGAGAAGGTTGAGGCAAGAAGATTGTTCAAATCCAGGAGTTTGAGAAGTTATTGTGAACTATGATGCCACAGCACTCTACCCAGGGTGACAGAGTGATACTCTGTATTATTAAAAAAAAAAAAAAAGGGGGGGGTTTTCACATTAAATCATTTGGATTTCCTGATTTTTCTGAAAAGTGGGAAAATTCAACAATATTGGGATTTTACTTCATTATGGTAGCTAGGTTTTAGAACTAAGTTTGGCTGCCCATGCCAGACATGACATGAGTTTTTCAATATTTAATAGTCATCCCACTCCGTGTAGTCCCTGGAGGTGCCCCACCAGTCTTTTGGTTAATCTGCCTGGCCTCTTCTGAGCCTTTGAGTTTAACAATCCTGATTGTGATTACTGTATTAGTAAACTGGTCAGACATAAGATGCTCTAGGGATCCTGCCCCAGTCCACTCTCCTAGTCTTAACTCCATGGAGTTTGTATCCATTCATAACATCCTTGCTTCCCAAACCTCTGACAGTTTCACTTTCTGAAATGCACTTCCCTGCCTGGTGAATTCTCTGAGAATCAATTCTGTAAGTGGCTGTCCCTTTGAAAGGCGTTCCCATACTGATGCCCAATCAACCCCTCTGCAGAGTTAAACAAAGACCCTTAAAATGTTCCCAAAGAACTAAATTTAAACAACTACTTACACTTCTATTGTAATTCTTACCATATGATGTGATTTTTTAAGTCTGGTCTGTTTTTTAACATGACACAGAGACTCCAGAAAATACTCCTGACCTTTTTAGTCTTTCAGTCCCCAGTGCCTGGTGTTACAACTGGTGCAGAGTTGCAGTTTAATGATGATTGGTTAAATTGGATCAGCTCACTTCTATTTAAAATTTTTAAGTAATTGCTGAATTTTAAAGTGTAGAACTAAACTTTTGGAGATTTAAAAAAGCTAATCACAGTCTACTCATATGTAAACCAGTAGTTGGGAGAAAAGAAGCTTTTCATAAGAGCATAACGTTTTGATATTAATTCCCATCCATGTGGATGTATATATATGTATATCATAAATACACACTCACAGGTATATGTTTATATATATATTTACATATATATATAAGGTATAATGTATAAAAATTATATATATTATTAATTTTATACATATATAAAATGAAAGGAATGTATTTGTCAAACTTCTTATATTTCTCCTTTATGAAGAAGCATTTGGTGCTTCTTAAACTATACATGAGATACTAATTTTTGTAGATTTTATTTTTTAGTTTTAATAAAATATAATTGACAAAATTATATATATATATATATATATTTATGGTACATAACATGAAGTTTTGATATACCGTATATACTTGAGTATAAGCCGAGTTTTTTCGGCACAAAATTTGTGCCAAAAAACCCGAACTCGCCACAAATTTTGTGCTGAAAAAACTCGGCTTATACTCGAGTATATACAGTATGTAAATACAAAATGATTCAGTTGAGATAATTAAAATATCCATCACTTTACGTATTTTTTTGTGATGAGAACACTTAAAATCTCTCTTAGCAATTTTCCTCACATGGCTGCTAACATTTTTTATTTTAATGGCCATCCTCATGATTCTAGAGGAAAAAAGATATGCCAAAATCATGCTGTGAGAAACCATTTTTTAATTTTTTTAGTTATGTGAATTTTTTGTATTACAACATGAAGATTATACCACAATTTTGATATAAGATTTATCTTCTCTAAGGTGGAATTTATCTTGAAGAGGGAAGAAAGAGACAGTGTCCATTTTGCATTCAAGCTTAGTTCATTCAGTTGCTTCTGTATTAAATTATAGCTTATTGCTGGAGGTGCGAGGTCTTATTGGAGAGTCGCCAGGAGTGGGTCAGGGTACCAGAAAGGTTTGTTCTCTCTTTAAAGACATTTTTTGTAATTTTGATTTCAAAGATTATGTTTTCATTATTTCCACGGTCATTTGGTAGTTATAGTTAGATACCTTGATGCTGTGAATGTTCAATGCAATACTTTCATTGAAAGAGATTATTTTTCAATAAAATATATAGTTAGTAAAAGTAGCAAGGGAATACAAGTGGAAACGTTAATTCCATCATGGAAAGAGTGACTTTATTGTGTGCATATTTGAACAGTGCATTCTGTGTACCCTTTGGAAAAGGAAAAATATTAGTTCCTGGCAAGTGCCAGATCTTTTATGTATCTCTTCTGTTTTATGTCTGAAATGTCTATTTGATACAATCAAGGGTAATAATGTCACTAAAACTTTTGAGAAGAATGAATTATTTTAAACTACTAGTATTAAATGCTCAGTTCACAGGACAGAGAACTACAGATGTCATTTTCCTCAGTCTTTTTTTTTTTTTATTGCTGGCTTGATTAGTTAAAAGGGAACACATCATTCTTTATTTTAAAGAAACCTGACCAAAATTTGGGGAAATAAATCAAATGCTGAAATATATAATATAAAGTTCAAGGCATTGGTGAACTATCGTAGGATAGCTGCAAGTGTATGGGCATGAGGGATAATGGTTTGAGTTCAACTAGGTCTGAGCTCTATTTCTTTATCTAAAATGATGATACTCTCACCTACCTAGTTCACAGTGGTTTTTTGAGAAATAAATAAGACAATCCATATGAAAGTAACTTATGTTTTCTGAGAAATAAATAAGACACTCTGTATGAAAGTAACATGCTGAGAGCATGTTAGGTTCTCAAAATATTTATTCCGTTCATTGTTACCCCAGCAAAAGTTTCAGAAAACAGTAAGTCCTTACCTTCTGTGTATGAAGCACTGCCTTAAACATGACGGCAGTAGAATGCTAAATAAGATCCGCATTCTCCAGATTAGTTACAACTTTTGAAGCTATAGCATCCACAAAACCATAATTAGGACACATTTACTTTGGACACTGAAGCAGATTAGTAAAATTTTTGAGTGACCAACACACTTGAATGTCTTAGTAACAATCCTAGTGAGACACTGGATTTGAGGGGAGTTGAGAGGCATGGAGAGGTTGGGAAGGAAGGTAGTCAGGTGGTCAAATGCCAGACTCTGTAAACACTAAATAATGGTTGTCTTTCCCTTCTATGAATGTGCTGTCTAAATGATGGTTACTGGACACGTGTGGCTATATAAATTTAACTTGATAAACAAAATATGTTCTTCAAACACAACACAGTTCAAATGCTTATTAGCCACTTGGGACTCGTTGTTTCCATATTGGTTAACATAGAAGCAGAAAGTTTCCATTATTACAGGGCGTTCTATTAGAAAACTCTTCTATGCAGTAAAAGCTGAAGTTCAAGTAAAAGCTGAAGATAGGAAGAAGTAAATTGTCTGCCAGTCTTTTTTTTTTTTTTAATTCTTGTATGCTTAATGGAGAGACGGCAATGTTGGCAAAAGTGTAAGAGAAAAGGAAATTTTATGTAGTTCGTTAGGTCTTTACTTGCTTCCATGACCTTTATTAAACACTTACTAATAAATTTCAATGATATTATTGAGTTTTCACTCCTATTCACATAGCTACTATGTGCTATGTAAGGTGTGCACTGTTTTTTGTGTTCGTTGTATACAAGAGGATCCTGAGATGCAGATTTTATATAAATTTCCCAAGATATCATAGCATGAAGGTGATATACTTGTGTCTGAACTCAGGCAATTGGACTTTTGGGCCCCAGCTGGTGAGTAACCCGAGACACAGGGGATTGAATTCAAAGCCTTTACAAGTAAAATTGAATTCATTTGTTGCATCCAGTCTTGGTTGTATGAAGACAATAAGGGACACACTTTCAGAATCCTTAACTCTCGTAGGTTAATTAGCCAATCCGTAGGTATTTTAGGGACTTTAAGTGCATATCTTGGGTTAACCCCACTGATTACAGGGGTAACCAGTAGAGTCTTGATATGAATTTAATATTCAGTCTATGCACTGCTTGCACATGATCCCAATCATTTATTGGTAGTAATTTCTCATTTAACTATTGAATTCCATACCATGGAGGCTGCTGTACAAGACCAAGACTCTTGCTAGGGAGTGAGTAACCCTAAATTTGTACATCATTAGTTCAGCCTAATTGTCTTCTACTCATAATTTTATATTCAGTCACTTTAAAAACAACATTGAAGGTACTACTTGATTTTTTGGTTATGGTTTTTGGCACTTATGAGGGGCATTTATGTATACTTACGCTGTAAGTATATGAATATTGAAGGCCCTGTAAAAATATCCCCTGTGGATGTCAAAACATGTTCCTTATGGATGTAAGAACACAAATACAGACTATTTGGTCCTGTTCTTGAGTTGATTGTGATCCAGTTTTGGGGAACAAGTCTTACCATGTTCCTTCATCCACCAATCAGTTTTTGAGGACACAGTACATATAATGGCATTTTCTGGTAAACCTTTCTTTATTAAACAGAAAAAGTATAATTTTAATGCTATAGGAATTGAGAATTGAACAGTAAAGAAAAAACTAACAGGGGAAACCTATCAGGTGAGCTATGTGCAGCGATTCTCTTTTGAATATCCACTGAACAGAGATTAGTTATACGTGACGGAGGTTATAGACACTTTGTGTGAGGGTCCATGAATCATTTGGAATTATAGGGTGACTTTTAAAAAATCTATCAAGTAAAATGTTTTATCTGGATGACAACTGGAAGCTTCCCTTCACACTGTTTACTATTTCCCAGTCTTCAGCTTAATCTAACAGCTCCAAAGCAGAAACAAATACCTCATAAGTTACCTACATCCCAAGTGGTTAGGTCATTGTTACTGGTGAATTCCTCTGCACTGGGAATCCCCAAGTCATGAAGTATCAATCATTTTATTTATCTTGAAATAATTTTCATGTCTTTCAATTTGATTGCATTGAATTTTAAGTGAATATTTAGACTGTGGTATATGATGCATAAATGACTTTTTAAAGACTACAAGCTTGTGTGGGAAAAATATTGTTTTCAACCTGGATGGCTATTCTTGTAAGTTTTTAAAGAGTGGGCTCGAATAATTTGCAATAGACTTGCTACTTGTGGATATGCTTTCAAAATGTGCCCCTTGGTAGATTGTCAAATCCATCTCTTGCTTCTCCAGTGCCATGTGGATGTTTTCTTTTTACCACACAGATTAGCCATCTTATGCCCTTTAGCACACTCTTAGCTGTGTCGAATATTTAATGGTTCTTAGAGTATAGTTTCTGTGTGTGAACTCCATCAGTGGTTTGAAGTAGGTTCATAAGTCCTCTCCCGCCCAAGGAACATAGCTGGTAGGTTTAAAGTGGTTCAGTGTTTGGAGACCTATTTATGGTCTTTTCTTAAAGAAGATTTTGGCTTTATTTACATCATAAAGTTTTATAGTCACCTATTAGAGATTTTTACTTTTAGAAAATCCTTTCTATAAAAGCTTTTGGTTGACATAATTTACCTATTTTTATTTTTTAATTCAAAAATATGGAGAAAATATAAAACTCCCTGAAAATCCTACTGTTTCTTTTGGAATTATATAAAATAAGAAGTGATACTCTATGCATCAGTCCATCCCCTTTCTCAAAGGTAATTGCTGTCATTTTGATATATGTCCTTCTTGAGCTATTTCTAAATTTAGATTCCATAAATATATAAATATTTGTATGTATATCAAACATGTTTATATTCAATTTCACTTTATGTATGGCCATCTATATTACATATGATGTGTATACTCACACTAATGTGTATTCGTATATACACATCATAAAGTGAAATCATGATACAAATAGTGTTTAAAATTTGTTTTGGTTAAGAGTATAGTATAAGCATATTTTTGGTTCCACATGTATATGTTTGTCTTATTCTTTATATATGATGGCATAGAGTTTCACTATATATATATAGGTTATTCCCCTTGTCCTCTGGGCATACTTTTATTTCTAATTTTCATATTCAGTGTTGTAACAAATATACCTGTGCATGTATTTTAAGTGCTCATGCAATTATATCTGTGTAAGAAATTTTTAGAAGTGAAATGCTAGATTTAAGGATATACACATTTTGATTTTAATAAATACTAATTAATGTTTCTGAATATTTTACAAATAGCACATATCATGCAATTTCTGATTGTTGTATAACCCATGTAGGAAAGCATTTCTTTTAAACCTGTTATTGATACCTGGATCAAATTAGTTAGGCGACACTGCTACATATGTAACCCTCTATATGATTTACTTAAATAGTGCCAGTATTATATATCAGTGTAAATATTTGGATATTTATGTAAAAACATTGATTGTGTCTACTCTAAATCAAATTCAGTCTGCAATAAAGAGAAATTAGACAGGACCAGTGTTTCTTTCTTTTTTTTTTTTTTTTGAGAAAGAGTCAAGCTGTGTCACTTCAGCTAGAGTATAGTGGTGTCATCATAGCTCACAGCAACCTCAAACTCTTAGACTCATGGGATCCTCCTGCCTCAGCCTGCCTAGTAGCTGAGACTACAGGCATGCAGAAGCATGTCCAGTGAAACATTTTTTTTATTTTTAGTAGAGGTGGCATCTTGCTTTTGCTCAGGATGTTCCCAAACCTCTGAGCTCAAGGGATTGTCCCACCGTGGCCTCTCAGAGTGCTAAGATTACAGGCATGAGCTTTTGCACCTGGCTCTATTTTATTTTATTTTTTATATCTATTCTTTTAAATGGGATCAGAAGTACACAACTTTTTGGTATATTTGCTAGTTCACAGTTGATAGAGGATATACCCTGTGTACATATAGATCACAAAATGCTTCTCCCTTGATCCTTTTTGCTCTTTAAGGCAAAGTTCTTTGTAGTTACGATCATCCAAATACATCCATAGTTGACCACTTCCCTACATTGACTCCCTCAAGTTGACCTAATTTTCATAAACCAGTCATGCCCTACACATACTAATACCTAGCTCCTTATGTTGACTAGTTTGTTACCGTCCCTTGGGTGGTCAACTTACAGAGGTTTTATTTGGCTTAGTCTTTCACTTCACATAGAATCACATAGTTCCATGGAATGCCATGGAAATGCCAGGTTATAGTCTATTCAATAAATTTTTAAAATCTTCAGTGCCTAGTATGGTGCTATGCGAGATTTCCTGGCTGTAATTTTATGAGATGTGGTTTATAGGAATGTCTCTTCAGGTTCACACTCTTCCTTATCTTAACCACTTTATCCCAAAAGAGAAATACTCAATGTGCAGAATATCTTTCAAGGTCAAATAGCAGAGTTCAGACCAGAATTATGTTTTATTCTATTGTATAGCTACACCCTATGGCTTAAAGGAAACTATTCTGGAAGAAAGACTATTGAATGTTATGGTTAAAAGATTTTTACATTCATCCTCTCTTGGTATTGGTGATTGAGGCTTGTGATGTCAAATGCTTGTTTCTTTTGACTTATCATTTTTGTGTAGTTTTTCTGATGTGTGTGTATGTATATGTGTAAGAAGGCAGGTGTTGGTGTTACACATATTATCACATACTACATTTGTGTTTCTCTCATTTCTCTTTCACAAGTAAGAAATAAATTTAGAAATTATGTGTGATAAATACTGATAGAATGCTTAGGTAATAATAAAGGCCAAAATAATAATAATAATAATAATTATTATTATTATTATTATAGAAGAGAGAAAGAAGATGCCATCTGAGACAGGAAAGGGACTTACATATATTTACTAGTTTACCCAAAAGTCAGAGACCTGTGCCGGCAGGTGCAAATTGTATCCTAATGCCTGATAAGTTCTATGGTATTGTATTTCTTGTCTTTAGTTTGTCACAAACTTACCTATTGACAGGAAGTTATTCCAAAGCATTTTATTGTAAATATACATGTGTTTTTAATGCGTGACTGTGAAGACGTGGTCAAATATTCCACCAGAGTGAATTTCTTTATTTTTTAGACTCTACCACTGAAGAAGATTCCGTGCAAAGCCAGTGCACCCTCAGGCTCCTTTTTCGCTCGAGACAATACAGCAAATTTCTTATCCTGGTGCCGAGATTTAGGGGTGGATGAAACATGTCTATTTGAATCAGAAGGTTTGGGTATGTATTTCCTTCAGAATTTTAGCAGATAGAATACTCAAATTATGTTTTGTCTTTGTCAGTATAGCCAGCAACAGTTCTTTGTGTGAAGTCTTTTCATAGATTGTTAACAGAGGAAATCTGAGTTTATTGTCAACTTGAAAGGTTACTGTAAACTTGATCCCTTGAAGACAGAAAAATGCATATATCTTTTTTCTATTGATCACCTCAGGGGTAAAAAAGAGAAGTAGCATAATGCTTTCCAAATTAAAAATAAGGGCCATTAGGTACAAAATTAGTAGGGCATTTGGGAAAACACAGGGCTAAATTTTATCACCAGACTTTACTCTAAATTAGAAGGTAGCCAGCCATGGAGAACACTATTTTCTTTTCAGCTCATTATGAAAACACTATCTCCCAACAATCAGCTCCATCTTTGTTGAAACTGAATTACTTCATTTATTTATCTGTTTTTGAGTGAGTTAAAAATCAGACCTGCAAGCAAGATTGAGATAATTGAGGATGTTGAAATAAAAGACAGATGCCTTAATGTCTAGGCCCACTCAGATTACTACAGTTTGTTTTGTTTCTGATTGAATGTTGGCAAAACCACTTCTAGATCATAGAATACACTTCTTATATTCTTGGAAAAAAACACACATCAGAGTGTTCAGTGTTTCAACACCACTAGATACTCCAGGATTACATGTTCAAAACTCCTATATAGTTGCCACCACAGGACAACTCTGATGTGGAGAATATTAGAATTATTGAAAATGGAATCAGGTAAAGAAAGAAGACATTAGGGAGGGAAAGCTTTGGTTCTTTTGCTCTAAGGCTTAAGAAATGCAATTTATAAGATCACATAATACTGTTAACATCAAAAGAAGCTGGGCATCCTTTGGAAAGAACATGTATATAAATTACCTTCCCAACAAAGTAACCATTGCTCCTAGGCTTCACAAAAAACAATGTTCCCCCATGGAATCTAGGAAACTGATGGGAACACATAAGATCTCACTCATTTTATGTGCTTAAGAAAATCCGTTATTTGTTCCGAGAGGAGTCAATGTGATATAGAAAATAATGCCTCCAGATTTCTAAGAATTCTCTCAACAAATGTAAGAATTATGTGATTTCAGACTGAGAAAACAGCCAGGGGTGTCCAACCTGCGGCCCTCGGGCCACATGCTGATTTTGTGAGAATGGTTTTGCTTATCTGTGGTGTCAGAGATATAACTAAAAGTATATACACAATTCTTTTTAGCTGTTCAGATTTCCTTGGTGTTGGTAAATTTACTGTGTGGCCCAAGACAACTCTTCTTCCAGTGTGCAACTCAGACACCTTAAAATGATACCCCAAATAGTTGTGCCATAAGTATGCTCTATATGATAGTGTGCTCTCGGAATGATAATTACATAAATGGACTTTGATTGTTCTTACCATTTCCTCACATGTGTGCTAGGTAGATGATGCCTATTTCTCAGTCCCTGTTAATTTTACAAATAGCTTTTAACTTTCAGGTTTTCAGGAAACTACGTGAGCTGAGTATTATACGAAGGGTGTGTGAGGAATTATATGCAAACACAAACCTTGTAAATATCCATTTATATATATATATATATATATATAGATATATAATCGGATCCTAGTTACAAGGAGTACACACTGTACATGTTAATGATTAACATCACAATTGAAAATTCTGTAGTTCACCTTAATTGCCAAAGAACCACTATATGGGGAAACTGCTTTATTATTAATTTGTTCATTGTACAACTTTTTATTAAAGAAGCATTTTTTTTTCTGTAACTATTAAGTGGGTTGCTAAAGACTATGAATGTAACTATGATCTGGTCTCAATTTTCTCACAGTCCATGAGTTCTTTTGTTACTTAAACTAATAAAATTTTCCACTGGACACCAAGAGGAACCAATCTAATACTAAATGTTCTCTGCTAGAAATACCACCGTAGCTTAAGGTTGTAGCGTTTATTTAATGCACGTTGCTTATTTTAATGGCTTTTTAAAAGCACAAATTATTATGAATAATATATTTTTAAATAATAAGTAATAAATTTTATCCTAAAACTATAAAGCCTAAAGCAATTTATATAATGATCCTGGTATATAAATACATACTCTGTAGCATTATAAAATTAAACCAAGAACTTCGAGATGGCCTACTTCTACAAAGTGTTTGATTAAAAAATCCTGGCATTATAAAAAGAAACTCCATGATAATTTATATATTATGTATATATAACTACGAGTATTTTGTTAAAAAATCTTTGACGTTTATTATCTTCTGTATTACAACTTAACTTATAACTTGTAATTAAAGTTTATTTACATATTCAAGAAGGTTTAAGAGGACCAATTTGTAACCTCCGTTCCGAACTAAATAAAATGATAGTTTTAGTTTGCTGCTCAACGGAAAGATAAATTTGAAATCTCTGCTGCTCAGAATAGGACCTGAGGTGATATATAATAGGCTTGGGGGACGCAGTGGAAGGGGGCCAATATCATAGCATTGACTTTAGGATTAAGTCAGAGAAAGCAAACAGCTGTGCCCGTAGATGTTAATGATAATCAAGAGGAAGGACAATGAGAAGTTCCATTTCCGCATGTGGGATCCTCTCTCCTTGGATTTTTCTTATTATTCACAGTGGGTGAGGAAGTGGTTGAGCCACTGCTGATGGCCTTGGATTCTGTACTTGCCAAATTGACTTTCTTCAACAACAACACTGTGTACTCTGCTTGATGTCTTTTCACACTTCACTTTTGAAAGGGAATGTAGGGCAAGGTTTTTTTTTTTTCTTTTAACCTCAAGATTTCATTTCAGTGGCTCACAAGATGAAGAACCTCCTTTGTATCCTAGTGTTTTGAACAGAAAATAAAATGAAAAGATGCCCTGATGAAGGGGGAAAATGAGTTTGAATGAATGATAAAGGAGATCGCTGCATTGAGCGTGCATGAAGAGGCTTCTGTTTTTAGCTATTCAAACGTCTTTGCCTGTATAAAGCAACCTTATCTTTGTGGCAACTGATATGCTACCCTCTGTTCCAGTGCTTTTTGTACAATTATTTGTTAGAGGATCTTGATCCACAACTCACTCAGTCCTCTTTCCGCAACAGCTAATGACTAGAAATCTCAGATGGTACAGAAAGATGTACTAGGGATGGACGGGGGAGTATGGATAGCAATTAATTCCACATGCTTCTTTCATACTTCCCACCTTTTTAATTCTTGGCAGATAAATTCGCATCCCACGTACAGGGTATCACCTACAATTTGTCATCTATGACATTCTTGAGGCATTTTTTTTTTTTTTTTTTTTGTGAAATGTCAATTCTTAGATTGCACGTTTCAAAAATGAACCAGTGAAAAAAGGATAAAGGTCACGAAGAACTATTTCAAGATATAAAAATGTTGGATACCTTAGTAATAAGGTAAATGTGAACAAAAACTAAGAAAAATTAGAAAAAGTAAGAAAATTACATATTTAGCATTGGTGAGCAATTCAACAGTATCTTTTATGCATTGCTGAAGAAAAGGAAAATTTTTATGCTTTCTTTGGAGGATAACTTGACATTATTATTTTTTTTTTTATTATTGAGGATTCACTGAGGGTACAATAAGCCAGGTTACACTGATTGCATTTGTTAGGTAAAGTTCCTCTTGTAATCATGCCCTGCCCCCCAAAGGTGTGGCACACACCAAGGCCCCCTTCCCTCTCTTTGCTCTCCCTCCCCCCCCGACTCCTTTCTCTCTCTGCTTTCCCCTTCTCCCACCCTTACTCCCACCTTGACCTTAAATGTCACTAATTGTCCTCATATCAAAATTGAGTACATAGGATTCATGGTTCTCCATTCTTGTGATGCTTTACTAAGAATAATGTCTTCTAATTCCATCCAGGTTAATACGAAGGATGTAAAGTCTCCATTTTTTTTTTTTTAATGGCTGAATAGTATTCCATGGTGTACATATACCACAGCTTGTTAATCCATTCCTGGGTTGATGGGCATTTAGGCTGTTTCCACATTTTGACAATTGTAAATTGAGCTGCAATAAACAGTCTAGTGCAAGTGTCCTTATGATAAAAGGATTTTTTTCCTTCTGGGTAGATGCGCAGTAATGAGATTGCAGGATCAAATGGGAGGTCCAGCTTGAGTGCTATAAGGTTTCTCCATACTTCCTTCCAAAAAGGTTGTGCTAGTTTGCAGTCCCACTTCTCTCCACATCTACGCCAGCACCTACAGTTTTGAGATTTTGTGATGTGGGCCATTCTCGCTGGGGTTAGATGGTATCTCAGGGTGGTTTTGATTTGCATTTCTCTAATATATAGGGTTGATGAACTTTTTTTCATATATTTGGTAGCCATTCATCTGTCATCTTTAGAGAAGGTTCTATTCATGTCTCTTGCCCATTGATATATGGGATTGTTGGCTTTTTTCATGTGGATTAATTTGAGTATGCTAAAGATCCTAGTTATCAAGCTTTTGTCTGATTCAAAATATGCAAATATCTTTTCCCATTGTGTAGATTGTCTATTTGCTTTGATTGTTGTCTCCTTAGCTGTACACAAGCTTTCAGTTTAATGAAGTCCCATTTGTTTATTTTTGTTGCTGTTGCAATTGCCATGGCAATCTTCTTCATGAAGACTTTCCCCAGGCCAATATCCAATATCTTCCAGTGTTTTTCCTATGCTTTCTTTGAGGATTTTTATTGTTTCATGCCTTAAATTTAAGTCCTTTATC
>CAUYPK010007020.1:0-71978 GCA_963574355.1 Loris lydekkerianus | reverse complement strand
CTATTTAACAAATGGTGCTGGGTAAACTGGCTGGCAACCTGTAGAAGATTGAAACTGGACCCACACCTTTCACCATTAACTAAGATAGACTCTCACTGGATAAAAGATTTAAACCTAAGACATGAAACTATAAAAATACTTGTAGAAAGTGCAGAGAAAACTCTTGAAGGAATCGGCCTGGGTGAATATTTTATGAGGAGGACTCCCCAGGCAATTGAAGCAGTATCAAAAATACACTACTGGGACCTGATAAAACTAAAAAGCTTCTGCTTTTTAGAACATAGTGAATAAAGCAAGCAGACACCCCTCAGAATGGGAGAAAATATTTGCAGGTTATACCTCCAATAAAGGTCTAATAACTAGAATCCACAGAGAACTCAAATTTATGAGCAAGAAAAGAACATGTGACCCCATTTCAGGGTGGGCAAGGGACTTAAAGAGAAACTTCTCTAAAGAAGACAGATGCAAAATCTACAAACACATGAAAAAAGCTCATCATCCTTAATCATCAGAGAAAGGCAAATCAAAACTACTTTGAGATACCACCTAAACTCAGTAAGATTAGCCCACATAACAAAATCCCAAAACCAGAAATGTTGGCGTGGATGTGGAGGAAAGGGCACAACACTTCTAGACTGCTGTTAGGAATGCCCACTAATATGTCCCTTCTGGAAGGATGTTTGGAGAATACTTAGAGATCTAAAAATAGACCTGCCATTCGATCCTATAATTCCTCTACTAGGTTTATACGCAGAAGACCAAAAGTCACAATGTAAGAAAGACATCTGTACCAGAATGGTTATTGCAGCCCAATTCATAATTGCTAAGTCATGGAAGAAGCCCATGTGCCCATCGACCCAGGAATGGACTAGCAAACTGTGGTACTTGTACACCATGGAATACTATGCAGCCTTAAAGAAAGATGAAGACTTTACCTCTCTCATGTTTACATGGATGGAGCTGAAACATATTCTCCTTAGCAAACTATCCCAGGAATGGAAGAAAAAGTATCCAATGTACTCAGCCCTACTATGAAGCTAAACTATAGTTTTCACATGAAGGCTATAACCCAACTATAGCACAACACTATGGGGAAAGGGCCAAGGAAGGGGAAGGGAGGGGGGAGGTTTGGGTGGAGGGAGGGTAATGGGTCGGGCCACATCTATGGTGCATATTTTTATCTATAAGAAAAAATAATAATAATAAAAAAAAAGAAATCCCATCCCATGTTCAAAAGTTTGTGACAATGAAAGGAATTAATTATCAAGTAAACTATATTCTCTAATATTATTTACATGATTGTAAAAATGATAATGAAATGCTTAGAACAGAATACAAATAGTATTAAGGATCTGAAACAACTAAAGCCCCATCTTCGTTAGTGAGGTCTTCCCTGGTACTATAGCCTATTGGCATTTTCCCTTCTCTAAAATACACATTTGGCACTAAATAGTCTATTGCTTTGTGACCACTTTAATACTGTTATTTATATTGTAATTTTATTTTTTTCTGTCATTTGACTTCCAGGTATGCATGTTATTATCAACTAGATTTTAAACAAATTAACTTGTGTTCTACTTTTATATATACCCAACAGTGGCCAGTATCAGATGTCCTATAATTTGCTGAATTTATGTTTGACCTTGTCTATAATGTTTTATACACCTTAAAATAAAACTTATTTATGATTACATGTTTTCTATGATTAAATAAAAACTGAAACTTAAATAAATGGCATCTGATGTTGATTCCAAGGAAAACTGAGCCAAGAGAAAAAGAATGCCTTTTCTAAAGCTTGAACACAAAAACTATGTTACTCATCCCTTGCCTCGTTTTCCCAAGGAATATGTTTAGGTTCAAGAGTGGTTGGAGATGAGGGTGTTAACATGGCAATATACTAACTTCTGGCATTACATGCACTGTTTTAAGTGCTTACATGATGTAATTTCTGTGTTCTTTGGAAGTCCATAAGAGGAATATTTAATGTATGTTTTGGCATAGGTTGCTTAACAAAGTCTTCCCTAAGAAAGTGTTTAAATAGAAAGAAGTGTGATTATAAAAGCTTATATTCTTGTCTTTACTCCATTAACTTAGAATCTATGTAAGAAGACTGTCTTGATTCATCTTAATGTTTTGTCTCTGTGAGCTGGTCCTGTGAGTTTGTCCCACAGTAAGTAATAACTGTTAAATCAATGAGTAATGAAAATGGTCTTTCTCACTCTATTATTAATGATTTCTTAACTAAAACAATATTATGTATGTAAATTAAATTATAATGAAATATTTTCAATTTAAAAAATAATTTGATTTCCATTATGTCATTTAATCTTTCATTTTTTTTTAAATTTATGATGACAATATTCATGTCACAGATGATAAAATACTAGTAGCAATTGACATAAAATACTAGTAGCAATTGACTTATAGTGCATTATGTGTCCACAGAGTTACACTAAGGGATTTAAAATATTAACTCATTTAACCTTTGCAACAACCCTACAAGAAAGGCATTATTATTTTTCTTCATTTTACAGTTATTAAAAACAGGCACAGAAAGCTTAAATGACTTTTGCATATACACATATGAGCAGCATCTTTACTCTGCTACTCGCCTTCTCCTGCACATGACATCTCATTCCTCAGAATATCTTCATGAAGCTTCAGCTTCACACTACATGGTGGTCACACTTCACATCTGGTAGCTGATTTCCAAAAAAGACCAAAGCAGAAATTCCAGGACTCAGAGGTGATGCCCAGAAGGAGTATAATGTCACTGTCAATGCACTTTATTGATCAAAGTTGTCAAAGGCCCTCTCAGGTTGAAGAGGAAAGGAAGTAAACTCTATGCCTTAATTAATGTCAAAGAAGTTTCTGCCATTTCTATAGGTATTAAGTGGAATAATAAAATTCAAGCCAAGAACATTTTACTTCAAGTATACTACTCATCTCAATGTTCTACACATCTAGGATTTGTTTACCATCAGAAATAACTTTTCGCAGACATAATTATAGAGAATTGTGTGATTATTATTATTCTTTGTGAATGGAATACTTTTATTTTACACTCCCTCTCTTTAATTTCATGTACACTTCTCTTCCCCAAAGCTCCATTCCCATCACCAAATAACCCATGTTATCAAACTAGTATTTTCTTCATTGTATTTGTGATATATATATAGAGAGGGAGATTGACAGATTATATATATAAATACTGATTGGATGCATATATTGTGGATATATATGTTTTTACCTATGTGTATATTTGCACACTGCATATATAATCAATGTAGTATCATCCTATACATATTTTTCTATCTCTTAATTTCACTCCATAATACTTTTCAGAATACATCCATAATTATTTTTAAATATATATATAATATTCCATTATATAGATTAGGCTATAATGGAATATTTCATATTTAATATTCCATTATAAGTTGATATACCATAATTTATTCAAACATATTATTATTTTTAACATTGATTTTGTTACTTAGTTTCTCAATTTTTGTTGTCATTGTTGTTGTTGTTGTGTTGCTTTTTAATGCTAAGCAAGTGAGACAGGTGAGATCAGTATTATCTAACTGATATCAAAACTTATACAGCTAGGGTAAACTTATTGCACACATATATATTTTCCTTATCAACATGTGTATGGTTATGGGTTTGTATGTATGCATGTATGTGTGTATACATACGTATAATACCCTACCAATATGTCCATATCCTAATACCTAAAATCTATGAGTATGGTACCTCATGTGGCAAAATAGACTTTTGAAGATGCTTACTGATCCACTAACTTTAAATTAGGATAATTTTCAATTACCCAGATTAGCCTGATGGGATGACAAAGGTCTTTAAAAGTAGAAAAAGAGACGTAGGAGAGAGTTTGAGGGAGATGTGAAGGTGGAAAAATGGCACAGGGAGATGCAACATTGCTGGCTTTGAAGAAGAAGGTAATTACTTATAAGCCAAGTAACATAGGAGGCCAATAGGAGGTAAAGCCTCCAAAATGAAGTTTACTTTTGCCAAAATGTTTAGATTTTAGCCCAGTGAAATCTCTTTCAGACTTCTGATGTACAGTAATATAAGAAAATAAATTTGTATTGCATTAAGCCTTGAAATTCACGGTACTTTGCTAAGAAAGCAATAGAAAATCAATGTACCATATATACTCGTGTATAAGCCGAGTTTTTTCGGCACAATATTTGTGCTGAAAACCCGAACTCGGCACAAATTTTGTGCCGGAAGAAACTCGGCTTATACTCGAGTATATATGGTAATACATCTATATTTACTGGTCTTTTTAAAATTGTTTTGTCTTTCCATAAGGTCAGACTTTTATTAATGCTATTTTTTTTTTTTTTTTCAGATTAATATGAGGGTAGAAGTGATCACGTTACATATTTGCTTTTGTAAGGTAAAGTCCAAGTTGTAGTTGAGTACTTTACACAAGAGATGTGCCATATACTCCTACATTGTACCTTTTAGGTGGGAACTTACCAAACTCCCTAACCCCTTTCTTGTATTTAATTATGTTTTTCTCATATTTGGTCCTGTATTTGTTGATATACTAGTTTTAGTTTAGTGCTGATACATGGGATGTGTGTTTTCACATTCTTAAAATACTTTATTTAAGAGAATATTCTCCAAATCCATCCAGGTAAATACAAAAGATATAAAAATCTACATCTTTCTTTATGGTAGAATAATATTCGATGGCATACATATACCAGTGTTTGTTTATACCTTCATGGGTTGATGGACACCTGGATCATTTTCACATCTTTGCAACTGTTAATTGCACTGGTATAAATATTAAAGTGCATATGTCTTTATGGTAAAATTATTTATTTTTTTTCTTCTGGGTAGATACATAGTAATGAGATTGGAAGATCAAATGGGAGGTCTGTTTTTAATTCTTTGAAGATTCTCCATACTGATTTCTAAAAAGACTGTCCTAGTTTTCAATCTTACCAACAATGCATAAGTGTACCCCTCTCTCTGGAGCTATTGTCAACATCGGCTATTTGGGGATACTTTGGGATGTGGGCTACTCTCAGTGGGGTTATGTGATATCTCAAAGTCATTTTGATTTAGCCTTTATTTTCTTTTGAAAAATATTCACAAGAAAGGGATTACTGGGCCAAATTATTTTAAATTTCTTAACTAATTACCTTGATATTATCTCCAAAATTTTTCAGAATTCCTGGCTGACATGTTTACCTTACAAATTAAGTTAAAAAAAAAAAAAAAAAAAAAAACCTGGAAGGCTATGTATTCTTTGTTAAGATAATGAAATACGTTTTACAAGATGTGACGTTGATACAGTATGATTACAATGAGAATTTTGACTTCTGAGTTCAAGATTTTAGACAACTATTCATCTGCATGAATTGAGAATGTGAGAATTTATAATTTTTCTGAAACTAAAAAGTGACTGTTTTTATATGGTATTGAGGAAATAAAATGAGCTCAAACAAAATTCATATGAAACCAAAAAGAATCTTAACAGCTAAAGCAATCCTATTCAAAAAGAACAAAAGGAGAGGTTATATTACAACTAGCATAACACTGATATAAAAATAGAAATACATATCAATAGGATAGAATTGAGAATCTAGAAACAAGTCCACATAACCTAGTCAACTGGTCTTTGAAAAAGTTAGCAAAAACATAGACTGGTGACAACATACCCCCTAAATGGCACCAGGAAATTTTGTTTTTCATATGAAGAAGAAGAATTTGTTTTTATACATAGACAAATCAACCAAAATGGATCACAGACTTCAATGTAAGACTGAAATTTCAAAAATGGTAAAAGAAAACCTAAAGAAAATTCTGGCCCATGTTCTAGATAAATAATTTATAACTAAGGCCTCAAAAGCACAGATGACAAAACCAAAAATGCAAATGGTACTTAAACTAAAAGTTTGTGCCCAGCAAAATAAATAGTCAACAATGTGAACAACCTGCAAAATTGAAGAAAATATTTGCGAACTATGCATCTGACTGGGGATAGATGTTCAGAATTTACAAGGAACTGAAACAAGTCAACATAAAAATACAATTCCATCAAAAAGTAGAAAAAGGACATCAATAGACATTGTCAAATTGTATATTTGTATACATACAAATGGCCAAAAAGCATGCAAAAAATGCTCAATATCACTAATCATCACAGAAATGTTAATTGAAACCTCAATGAGATATTATACCATACAACTCAGAGAGATGATTATTAAAAACTCAAAAAACAACTGATGTTCATAAGGATGTGGAGAAAAAGAAAATATCATTCATATTTGTGAATTAGTATAACTCCTATGGAAAACAGTATGGATATTTCTCAAAGAATTAAAAATAGAACTATAATGTGATCTAGCAATCACACTGCTAAGTGTCTCCCCAAAAGAAAATGAGTAACTATGTCAAAA
Source organism: Loris lydekkerianus (assembly GCA_963574355.1). Classification (NCBI taxonomy): domain Eukaryota; kingdom Metazoa; phylum Chordata; class Mammalia; order Primates; family Lorisidae; genus Loris; species Loris lydekkerianus. Next base: position 65,535 of record CAUYPK010007020.1, on the reverse strand, counting down.
GATATTTACACGCATATGCTTATCAAAGGACTATTCACCATAACAAAGATGTGGAATCAGCCTCAGTGTCAATCCATTAGTAATTAAATAAATAAAATATAATGTATATGTACACAGACACACACATACACAGAATGGAATATTATTCAGCTATAAAAAGAACAAAATTATGTCTTTTAAAACAACATGGATGGAACTGGAGATTATACTCTTAAGTTAAACAAGTCAGCATCAGAAAGTCAAATATCACATATTCTGACTTGTAAGTGTAAGCTAAATAATGAAGGCTAGGAAAGTGGGAGAGAATGAAGGATGATAAATTATCTAATCAAGTACATGTACATTATTTGGGTGATACTTTCAATAAAAGCCCAGATTGCATCACTGTGCAATATGTCCATGTAACAAAACTGCAGTTGCACCACTTAAACTTGCACAATTAAAAATAAATGATTAAAGTTTAGGGCAGTGCCTGTGGCTCCAAGGAGTAGGGCGCCAGCCCCATATGCCGGAGGTGGCAAGTTGAAACCTAGCCCCTGCCAAAAACTGCAAAAAAAAAAAAAAAAAAAAAAAAACATTAAAGTTTAAAATAGCACAGTTGTTTGTAATTTTTTTTTTTTTGCCGTTTTTGGCTGGGGGGTTGAACCAGCCACCTCTGGCATATGGGGTTGGCGCCTTACTCCTCTGAGCCACAGGTGCCTCCCTGTTTGTAACTTTTTACATGATATATATGTTAAGAAACTTGAACCTGAGAATTTTCTACCTAACATGTGAAATACCTTAATTACCAAAAGTATGTGTACTATTGTGTAGTTGTACAGTGATACAATTCCTAATAATGATCATAGCTGGAGGCAACACACTTCCTGGTATATATACATCCTAATAATGATCATAGCTGGAGGCAACACGCTTCCTGGTATATATACAAAGTATGACAATTAAATTTGTGAACTCATCCTACTACCTCATTGCTTAATATCACTACAGTCACCTCTGAACTACTCCTCTTGGAAAGGCAGGCACTGGTACCAGGACCTAGTCCACACTTCAGTGTAATTTTGGAAGACTTTTTCTGGAAAGACCATCATAGTTTTTCATATAATGTCTGACAATTTGGGAATTTGTCACCATGCACTTACATTAACAGTGCTATACAAACAAGTTGGTGAGGTTTCATAATCTTGATATATCAGTGTTTCACAGCTGTGTTCATGTTAACTTGTGGCAGTGTCTTGTGGAGTGGCATTCAGTGTGTTGTTGAGTGTTTTTGTATATTGTAGAAAAACTCTGACATTTATCAAAAGAAAACATTTGAATGACCAGAAGTTATATCAAAAGGTATTCAACATCACTACCAAAAAGATAAAAGATTTTCTAATGATGAGTTATGTTGGTGAAGATGAGAGAAAAGGGAAGCTTTGCACACTGTTCAAAGTGATATAAATTGGTTCAGCCATTATAGAAAACAATACAGAGGGTCCCAAAATAATTATAATAGAGTTAGCATATTATACAACAGTTTCAGTTCTGTGTATATATTTAAAAGAAATAAATTCAATGTGTCAAGGAGATGTCTGCATCCCCATGTACACTGTAGCATTATTAATAATAACAAGCTAAAACAATAAAGCTCTATAAGACAATCCAAAAATTCTACTAAATAGGGAAAATTTGAAAACATTCTTCCTAAGAAACTGAAACTAGACAAAGATTCTCACTGTCACCACTTCTATTCATAGAGTACTGGAAGTTCTAGCCAAAGAAATCAGGGAAAAGAAATAAAGTACATCCAAATTGGAAAAGAAGAGGTCAAGCTATCTCTATTTGGTGATAATACAATCTTATATCCAGAAAAATTTTAAGGCTGCATCAAAATACTCCTAGAATTGATAGATAAATGTACTAAAATCTCACATTGCAAAATTAATATACACTGATCAGTGGAATTTCTACACACTGCTAACAGTCAAGCTCAGAGTCAAATGAAGAACTAAATATTATTTACAATAGTTTCAAAGAAAATAAAATATCTAGGAATAAGATGAACTAAGAATTTGACAAATGTCTACAAGAAGAACTAAAAAACACTGAAGAAATAAATAATAGATGACACAAACAAATGAAAAACATTCGTAGATTCAGAGAATCCAGATTGTTAAAATGTCCACACTATCTATAGTAATCTATAGATTCACACAATCTTAATCAAAATATTAATATTATTTTTCACAAATCTAAGAAAACACAATCCTAACCTTAAAATGCCCTCCCTAATAAAAGGCCTGAATAGCCAAAGCAATCAAAACAAATCAAGAGGCATCACATTACCTGACTTCAGATTACACTACAAGGCTATGATAAGCAGAACAGACTGGTACTGGCCCAAAGGATAATGGGCCAAATAGTAAGCACATTTTCAGCCAAATGTTATTCAAAAGAAGATACACAAATGAGCAACAAACATATGAAAAAATGCTCAAGATATCTAAGCATCAGGGAAATGCAAATTACAATCATGAGATACTGCTTATATCTGTCTGAAGGGCCATTACTAAAAAGTCAAAAACCAATAGATGTTGGTGTAGATGCAGGGAAGAGGAAACACTTATACACTGTTGGTGAGACGGTAAACTAGTACAACCTTTACTGAAAACAGTATGGAGATTTCTCTAACAACTAAAGTTAGACTTAACATTTGATCCAGCAATGCCACTAAGTGTACCTACACAAAGGAAAAGAAGTTACATTATAAAAAAGACATGGTTATCTGAATGTGTATTGCAATACAACTTACTATTGCAAAAATAGTAATGAAACTAAGTGCCCATTAACTGATTGTCAGGTAGAGAAAATGTAGTATATACTACATACCATGTTTAGGGTTAGGGTTAGGGTTAGGGTTTATATGTGTGTGTGTGTGTGTGTGTGTGTGTGTGTGTAGAGGAATGGACATCATGCTTGCAAAAGTTACTGATTCTTATCATATTAAAAGGAACTGCTGAGAATAGGACAGTCTCCTGACAAGCCTAGAGACGTTTTGTGACTTGGGGGCAATCCCCCAAGTAACCCAGTGTTTTGGAATGAGATAAAATCGGTCACTCACTAGTAAGCATATGTTAAACATTGATGCTTAGTAGTTCTTCATGAGTGTTGTAGGGGAAGAACACATGAGGAAAGAGCACATGGCAATCCTTATGCATGCAGCCCTCATATGTAATTACCTTAACTCTCCACAACTGTTGTGTATAACCTTAATAAATAGCTGTTGTGGAGGGGGCTGGAGGTTATCCTGCACTTAAGGTTAGCCCGTAAGCTGTTACTTCTAATCCATGTCACGCCTGGTTCCTTCCTCCAGCTACTGAGACCAGGGCCTTAGAGGTCGTGACATATATAGATATAGATATAGATACTACTCAGCCATATAATGGAATTGAAATCATATTTTTATAGCAATTTAGATGGATGTAGAAAATATTATGCTAAATTAAATATTTTAAGAAAGATGAACAAATGCCATATATTCTCATATGGGAGGTAGATACAGAAAATACTTTTCTTTTTCTTTTTGTTTTTTTGAGACAGAGTTTCACTCTGTTGCTCAGGCTAGAGTGTGGTAATGTCAGCGTAGCTCACAGCAACCACCAAGTGGTAAAATGGACATTAAAATTAAGAAAGAGGGAGGGTGATAAGGTAAGAGATGTAAATCTACCCATTGGGTCCACTGTACACTACTGTGGTGATGGGTACACTAAAAGCCCTGACTTTAGCACTATACATTCATCCATGTAACAAAAAACATTTGTATCCCCTAAATTCTTAAAATAAAATATAAGTAATCTAATGTTATCGAGGGATTCATAAAGCTTTTCTCTTATTAAAATATGTCAATTGAAAAATAGAAATATAAAAGTTTATTCTGTAAAAGCAGACAGAGACTAGAATGGTGGTTCCCAGAGCTGGGGCCAGGAACAATAGGAAAATTTTGTCAGAGTACAAAGATTTATTAACGTAGGCTAAATTCTGGGATGTAATGTACAGCATGATGACAATAGTTAATAATATTTTGTTGTGTACTTGACATTTGCTAAGACATTTGAAGTTACATGTTTTCACCACGCACACAAATCCAGGTGAGGTGACAAAAATTTAATTAACTTGATTATTGGTAATAGTTTATTTTTGTTGTTGTTTTCTTTAAATCTTTATTTTTTATTAATATGATTACAAGTATGTATATCAAAACATCATGTTGTAAATCTTAAATATATACTCTTTTAATTTGCCAAGATACCTCAGTAAATCTGACAGACTGCTTATGATTTTATAGTATTTCTATGCATTCCTAAGAATTATATATGAAATATGTAGACTTTTATTTAAAAATATGTTATATCACAAATGTTAAAATAAAAATGTAATTAATTATTACATTTAATAATATAAATTGTTAATCAATAAATTAATTCAATTGAAAAGCAGTGCATACTTGGGGAAGATTTTGGTACTTAATAATGTAAAGTATATCACAAATGTACATTTGTGTATTTCATCTGTAAGGAAATTAAAAGAAATCTGGAGGTCTTTAGTCATTGTGACAGAATTTTTTCAGTGTTTAATGATGTCAAAGTTATATTTTTATTTTGTCTAACCATTTTAAGATTTACGAAATACTACTCATATGTTTTAGGGATGTTTATACCGAAGTGGAGCATTGGTACTGATAAATGGATTCTCATTTTGTACTAATTAAAGGTAAATCATTGCCTTATGATTTTCAGGGTGAAGTTTCTCTACTTATACAAAAGGAGTAATGTTAATCACTCTTGTATAGCCTTCTTTTCTCACTCAAAGTGTAAGTGATTAAAAGTTACACTAAACTGTTTATTAACAGCTTAATTTACAATTGCCAAACTGTGGAAATGGCCTAAATGACCACCAGTCCAGGAATGAGATTAACAAATTGTGTTATTTATATACCCTGGAACCCTGGAATACTATTCAGCCATTAAAATATATGGGAACTTTACATCTTTTGTGTTAAACTGGATGGAAGTGGAATTCATTATTCTTAGTAAAGCATTACAATCATGGAGAAGCATGAATCCTATGTACTCAATTCTTATATGAGGACAATTGACCTAGTACACAGTAGGGGGTGGAAGAAAGGGAGTGTAGGGAGAGGAAAGGAAGGAGGGGAGGAGGACATCATGGTCCTGTTCATGATCATGTGACACACCTTTTCAGGACAGAACACAAGTATAAGAGAGATTTTGCCTAACAAATGCAATCAGTGCAACCCGGTTCTTTGTACCCTCAATGAATCCCCAGCAATTAAAAAAAAAAAAAAATCAATATCATCAAATTTCTTCAAATCTAAAGAAGGCAATTATGTAGTGCTGCAGTGTAGAAAACCAATATGTGGGCAGCAGCATGCTAGGATTATTTTAGCTTGTGCGGATTATATGAATAAATAGTGTCTCTTTGGTATTAAAGCAAAGAACTTTCCATGAACACCTGATTTAATGACTAGGTAGGAAAACAATGTTTCAAAAATCCATGAGTTACCTCTCTACTAGAGTTATAACTGATAATTCAATATGCAATTCTGTCTTATTTCTTTTCTTTTCTTTTTCTTTTTTTGAGACAGAGTTTCCCTCTGTTGCTCAGGCTAGAATGTGGTAATGTCACGTAGCTCGCAGCAACCACCCCAAACTCTACTTCAGCCTCCAGAGTAAATGGCATTACAGTTCCCCACCTATTTTTAGTAGAGATGGGGTCTCACTTTTGCTCAGGCTGATCTGGAACTCCTGTGCTCAAGCAGTTCTACCACCTTGGTCTCCCAGAGTTGCTAGGATTACAGGTATGATCCATTGTGCCTGGGCACCAAATTTCATCTTAAAAAGCAATGCATACTTGTGGAAGATTTTGGTACTTACTTACATTTTTTAATTTTGTGGGGTTTTTTTATTTTGGGTTAATATAAGGGTACATAGATCATAATATTGTGTTTTTATTATGTGTATGTTGTGTGTCTGTGTACAACATAATCATGTTTGTGAATATAACATGTTAGAATGTTGAATGTTTCAGCATGTCACTAAAATTACACTACAATATCTGGGACTAAAAGTAAGTATGAGCTTGAGAAAATTTGATGAATGATTTCTCTTCTTACATTAATTAAAAATTACCTTATTCTTAAACCTGTTCTAAATAAACATGTTCAATTTAATATAAGAAAAAAATTTGAGATTCAAGAAGATTATTGGCTAACACATAAAGTATGAGTTTCACTTTTTAAAATTATTTTAATATAACCAAAATGAAGTATGTATTATTTACTTAGTAACTTTCATTGCAACATCAAATCCAGATATATTTTTTATAAGGTGGAAAAAAATTAAGGCTCAACAATTTCATTTGACTTATTCAAGGTTAACAAATACAATTGATTCAATATTACCTAATTTATTTTGTAAATTTTTTAAGGACAGGCATTATAAAAAGTACTGGAAGAATAATGAATTTAGAGATTGTTCTTCACTCTAGATTGTGTATTTTATGCATGTGGGTGTGCATATATGTGCATACCTATATTTTAATGTACATATATGTTTAATTTGTAATGCACATAACACTGCAGAAACACAACTACATTGTAATAAGTGTATCCATTTCAATTAAATCCATTGTTTTTATCTAATTTCATAGCTTATTGAAACATGATTATTTATTTATCGTATTTGTGAAAAAGTCTACAGAATCTGATGTCATCCTATTTTATTTTGATTTATTAACATTTTAATAAATATTTATGAGCTCTTTATTTCCCAAACTAGCAGGGTGTGTGAGTTTGTGAGTGTCTGTTTAAAAAGGGCAGCACGCATATACTGGGCAGCATTTGCGTTTAGGTAACATTGACTAAAGAATGCAGGATCATGAGGAAGCACAAACTAATCCTTAATTGAATTTCTTATAAAGCTCAAACAAATATTTATATGTCAGCCTGAAAGCACAAAGAAACATCAGAAACTAAATCCTCCAGAATCTTTAACCTTAGAAAACTGAGCATTCATAATCAGGGAAAAAATGTAAAACTGGCATAACTATCTAAATAAAAAAAGAACCTTCAGAAGAGGTTCATAGGCCTAAAAAGGAAATTTACAGGCATCACCAAACAAATCAGCTGATATATGGAGGTAATAACATATTAGCCAAGAATAAAAAACACAGTACCATATGACATTTTTAAGTGTAGCAGCCCCTATGGCCCCTATGGCTCTGGTCTCCATCACCTCAGGAAGGAACCAGGCATGACAAGGATTGGAAGTACAAGCTTGCAGGAGGCAGGCTAACCTTGATTGCAGGATAGCCCCAAGAGTAGCCTTTTATTGACATAGCACAAGACAGGTGAGGGGAATGTTAGACAATGAATGTGTGCCTAGGATCGCCATGGGCTCAGGCTCTTTCTCTGCAAGGAGCGCCTGCTGACAAATCACTGGATCCATTCCCCAGCTGCAAATCATCTTGCTCAGAGGTTGTCTGGCTCTTGGCATCCTCTACATTTTCCCCTCTAGTGTATTAAAGACATTTCTAGATAGGCAAGGGAGAAAATCTGTCATTGGTTATTTCAGCTGTTCTCCTCACAGAGGAGGAGCTTTTCCTTCCTGCTAAGTAAAAGAAACAAAAGGGCATATAAACATAACACAGACAGAACTAATCCAGCAGAACTAATCCAACAGAACACAATCACAACACTACACCGACAGAACTAATCCTGGGATAAGGAAAACTATTTTAGCCATAGGGGAAAACATGCCCCCTTTGTGCTAATCACCACCCAACTACATGCTACGGGCTGACCCATAGGGCCCATGATGCTTCCATGGAAGTATTAACCACCACCCAAAGTTATGTTAGGTGAGGAAAGGGCTGTACTGACCTCAGACCCTTTCCAGAGAGCAATGTAATTTTAAGAGCAGGTGCCCAACTGAAACAGACATAAATCCAACAAGTGAAATTCTCTTACCTTAGCTGATACCAGTATTTACCATTACCTCCAACCATTACCTCTAAGCCTGCTGTTTGAGGTCTTGGTTGACTTCCTTCAAAGGTTTAGAAGAGGTTTAGAAATCATTCAAACTTTTTAAACAGGGGGCCAGTTCACTGTCCCTCAGACCATTGGAGGGCCAGACTATAGTTTAAAAAAAAACAACAACTATGAACAAATTCCTATGTACACTGCGCATATCTTATTTTGAAGTAAAAAAACAAAAAACAGGAACAGATGAAATCACACCGCTGCATGTGGCCTGCAGGCCATAGTTTGAGGACTCCTACATAAAACTTTTCTCTACTGGGTCTCTTCATAATAAAGTTAGCTAGCCCTTAGCTCACAGTCAAGCCAGATTCTGATGCAAGATACTGTCAGTTGTAATTTAAATTATTAGATCATAACTTAAATGACATTTAACCAGAGAATAGCTAGTTTTAAAAGAAAAATGTAGAGTTAGTTTTCACAGTACTCTTGAAAAATCAGTGAAATTTTCTGTGCCTTAAGTTCTTTCCTATAAAAGGTAGCTAGTAATATTCTCAGTTAATCACCTTCTTCTGTGAAGAGCAAAGAGTTATTAATAGGAGACATAATGTTAGAGAATTTGCACTGAATATTGACCAATAAGTAGGCAACTCCGATTAAGTGCTTTGAAATTTAATGCCACTTGACAGAAATTAATGGCTCTGTCTGCTATGCCTTTTAACATTACTAAAATTGAGAAGGGAATTTTAGAGTCTGGACTTAAAGCTGGAAGCTTTTATTTATTTATTTATTTTTAGTTTTTATTTTTTGTACAGACAGAGTCTCACTTTATCATCCTTGGTAGAGTGTTGTGGCATCACAGCTCATAGCAGCCTCCAGCTCCTGGGCTTAGGTGATTCTCTTGCCTCAGCCTCCCAAATAGCTGGGACTACAGGCGCCTGCCACAATGCCTGGATATTTTTTGTTGCAGTTCGGCCAGGGCCAGGTTTGAACCTGCCACCCTCAGTATATGGGGTCGGCACTCCACTGACTGAGCCACAGGTGCCGCCCAAAGCTGGAAGCTTTTAAACATGTCCCAAGGAAGTAGAACCAAACTGGATACAGCACTCTGCAAAGAGTCCTGAGAAGGTTGTTTAGCCAGTGTCCCTAGGTGTCATCTTTATTTTCATTTTCTCTAGCTTATACCTCTCGTAGGGTGCTAATTATCTTTGTAATGTGTTGTAGTGATTTGTATCACCTTTCAAAACTGAAAACTCTTTTTGGAAAGGAATCTTCTGTATTCACTTTTAGAACTTATTTAATGAACAGCACACTTCTCAAAATGTAAGTGCTGGCTCGGCGCTTGTAGCTCAAGCTGCTAAGGCACCAGCCACATACACCAGAGCTGATGAGTTTGAATCCAGCCTGGGCCTGCCAAACAACAATGACAACTACAACCAAAAAATAGCTGGGCATTGTGGTGTGTGCCTGTAGTCTCAGCTACTTGGGAGACTGAGACAAGAGAATAGCTTAACTCCAGGAGTTGAGTTAGAGCAGGGGTCCTCAAACTTTTTAAACAGGGGGCCAGTTCACTGTCCCTCAGAGTGTTGGAGGGCTGGACTATAGTTTAAAAAAAAACAACAACTATGAACAAATTCCTATGCACACTGCACAAATCTTACCTTGAAGTTAAAAAAAAAAAAAAGAAAGAAATACAATATTTAAAGTAAAGAACAACTAAAGTTAAATCAACAAACTTACCAGTATTTCAACAGAACTATGGGCCTGCTGTTGGCTAATGAGATGGTCAATGTCCTGTTCCATATTTGTCACTAGTAGTGTAACAAGTGAGGCAAGTGTGCATCAGTTAGTCTAGATCTGGTTGGAGATTTCAGATGTTTCATTGTGGAAAAAGTCTGTTCACAGACATAAGTGCTGCCCAAGATGGTTGCCATTTTGAGTGCATGGTTCCTGAGTTTAGGATATGTCTTAGAGGGGAGAGGTGCATAGAAATTAGGAAGGTTGCTTGACTTGAATGAGTCTTTCAGAGAGTCACAATTATGCAGTTCAGCCAGTTCCCTTTGGTAAATCATATCCACATTTCCCATGTCAATAGAAAATGGGTTACAGAAAAGCTGTATGTCCTGTTCATGGAGATGAAGCTCTTTAAATCTAAATTGGAACTCCTTTTGCAACTTTTCCAGTGAATCCACACATGTTTTATTTGGGAATGCAACCAATGGATTTTCTACTAACAGATTTTGAATTGTGGGAGATGGCAGAAATTTTCCTCCTTCACTTGTTTGATGAGGAGGAATAATTTTACTTCAAATGCTTTCACATGTGATGTCATATCACAGATGAGCTTCCCCTTTCCTTGAAGTTGCAGACTGAAACTGTTGAGTAGCTCTGTTACGTCTGTCAGAAAGGCAAAGTACCATTTCCATTCTGCATCAATGAGCTCTGGTACTTCTTTGTTTTTTGAAAGAAGAAAAGCTGTAATCTGCGGAAGTAAGTCATAGAAATGTTTCAAAACTCTCCCTCAACTCAGCCAGTGGACTTCTGTGTGGTACGGAACATCTTCACAGGCAACATTTAGCCAGATTCTGAAGCAAGATACAGAAATTCCTGAAATTTTCTGTGGTTTTATGCATTACCTATAATAAAGTTAACACAAGATACCACAGTTTTCATAACAGAGTCCCACTTCAGTGACTTACTACACAGCAGTTGTTGGTGGATGAGGCAGTGTATGGCTGTTGGATGAGAATGGTTATGTTTGTCCATTTCTTGGTTAATGCAAGCAATTACTCCTTTCTTAGACCCCACCATGCTAGGAGAACCATCAGTTGTCACACTGGCTAGTTTTGCCTGGTCCTGCTCCAAACTATTCACAGTTTGGCAAACTTTTTCATAGATATCCTCCCCTGTAGTTGTTTCTTTGATGCTTTGCAGTGCAGCAAGCTCTTCTGTAACTTCTAAATAGTCATTCATTCCTCAAATAAAAATTAGAATTTGTGCAGAATTATGAACTTCATTACTGTTGTCGAGTGCCAAGGGAAAATAGGAAAGTTTTTTTTGAGAAGTTTTGCAAATGCTGATGCAAATTGTCTCCCATTTCTTCAATCTTTCATGTAATTGAGGGTCCTGAAAGACTCACTGTACTAAATAAATTGGCCTTCTCTGGACACATCTCTTTGGCAACAGAAAGAAGGCATTCTTTAACAAATTCTCCCTCCACGGATGGTCTGCCAGTGCATGCTATTAGGTTGGCAACTTGAAAACTTGCTTGCGTGATGAAGATTTAGCTGTTTCTGCTTCACAAAAGTATTTTGCTGAGTTGTCAATGTATATTTCAGTTTTTAATATTTTATCTTTTCTCACCAAACAATCATATTTATCTTTATGTTGAGTTTGATAGTGCCAACGCAAATTGTATTTTTTGAACACAGACACTATATTCTGGCATATCAAACACACAGCTCTTTCCTTGTACTACATGAAAAAGTAATCATAAGTCCACTGTTCTTTGAATATCCGACACTCTGAGTCATTTTTTATCTTTCTTGATATCATTGTTTCTTGGGATTCCAAGTTGCTATTAGTAAAATACCAATATATATGTACAGTGCTCCAAAAACAATATACCAGCAATAACTTTGCCCACACAGAGAATATAGACTGCACTGCCCATCAGTACAGTCTGATCAGTGCCCATTAATGCAGGCTGATCAGTGTCCATCAATGTAGCCTTTCCAGTCCACATTACTTCAGCCTTGCCAGTGCCTATATGGTGGAACTCTGCTTTTACCTCAGGCTCACACTGGTGTGGTGTGGGAACAGGCATGATTACAGAGCCGGTTCCTCCACCACCTTTCCAGTTCATACTACCTTGTGTGAACTGCACTGCAATCTGTGAACTTGCACAAGAATCTGATCTCATGGGTGAGAAAATTCATGTGATCAGATTCTACTGCAGGAAAAAAAGAAGGCACGTATGCCTTTTTTCTTCCAAATCTAATGCAAGTTCAGCCATACAAGCATATGGCTGAACTCGCATTGCTCAGAGATTGTAATAGTGTGAACTGGGGCTTACACAGCACACAACATACAACATCATACACAACTGAATAGCAATCAGAATATAAATGCACTTACTATCTATTAAATTGGGTTTCCTACTCCTTGGCTGTCTGCAGAACTGGATTAAGTTCCCATGGAGCCCTAGGCAGATTACCAGTTTGAGGCCCCCATGCAATAACACCCAGCACTGACCATTTGCATTAACACTGACCACTGACCATTTGAGATAACACACACAGCTGACAATTTGCATTAATACTGAGCACTAAAAATTTGCATTAACACTGAGCACTTACAATTATCATTACCGGTGAGCACTGACTATTTGCATTACCTCTGAGCTCTGACCATTTCCATTACCTCTGAGCACTGACAATTTGCATTAGCACTGAGCACTGACTATTTGCGTTATCACTGTGATGCAACCCCCCTTGAAACCACCCCCAACCAACTAACCAACTTTTTTAAAAAAGGCTCTTCTAACTTCAAAACAGTGCCCCCTATCTGCAAAAAAAGTGACCTCCTAACTTCAGAAAAAAAGGCCCCCCCTAACTGCAAAAAAAAAAAAGAGGCCCTACTAACTGCAAAAAAAAAAAAAAAAAAATAGACCTCCTAACTTAAAAAAAAAAAAAAAAAAAAAAAAAAAATCCTAACTTGTTCTTACCTCAGTTCTTAGGCAACAGCAGTCTCTGCACAGGCAACCTGGTGACTCTTCCAATTAAACCAAAGACTGAGAGGAGGAGGGGAGTGGGAGAGTGTGGGCCACATTCCTCAATTAAGAACTGCAGGCCGGGACGAATGGGCTGCTAAGCAGGATGGCAAAAACACCTGGCAGGGAGGGACAGAGAGAAGGACCAAAGTCAGAGAGTTGGCGTACATACCAGACAGGCACACTGTGGCCCAGGACGCGTGGGCTGCTAAGCAGGACAGGCAGTTGTGGCAAAAACACCTGGTGGGTTGGATAAACGTTCTCAGTGGCTGCATGTGGCCCATAGGCCCTAGTTTGAGGACCTCTGGTTTAGAAGATGAATACTAAGCTTACCTGGGGTTTGTTATTCAGCCCAAAATAATAAAATCCTGTATCAATCTTCCCACTCTGCATAGAAGCTCCAACTCCCTCTTATGGAAACAGGACGATGACCACTCTTCACTGCTTCCTGCTGAAGATGAACGTGATATGGGAGAGGCAGCTAGAGTTCCCACAGAGGAGATTGATCCAGGGTTTCTCTATTATGAAATTACCTAAGCTCCAAAAATCCTGTGAATAAAAGAAATGTTAATGAAAACAATTTTTTTAAGGTGCTGGCAAGGTGTCCTGCTCATGTCCAGGCTTAATCCAGCAGGCTAGTAACCACTGCTTCTGTTGGTGTTCTGAAATAATATGGGCAAAACCTTGACCCCAATGTAGTACATGACCAGGCTTCCATTCTGACATGTCCGATTTTCTATAAAAAATAGGTTGTTGTATTGGAGAGGATGGTGGATGAATGAGAGATGTCCAATGGCATTCTGCAGCTGTCTTTCTCTCATTGCCGAGATTCAGAAAATTGAGCTTTTCTCCTACATCCCAATTTTCCGCAGTTATGACATTTAGGGCAGTATGAACTAACTCCTTCTTTTAAAGCACCAGCAAGCAAATTAGCCTTGTGGAATTCCCTTCCTATATCAGCACATGCCCGTATATACTCCTCTAAAGGAGCATTTTGTACTCTTAAAGGTCGCAAGGCCTTTTGACACTCAGAATTAGCATTTTCAAAGGCTAAAGTTTGGAATAGTATGTCTCTGAGCTCAAGCTGGGCAATGGCTTTATTGACTGCAGTTTTTAGTTGGGCTAGAAAGTTGGTATAGGGTCCATTCCCTAACTGTATTATCTTAATAAAAGTTTTAGAGATATCTCCAGGAGCCTGAACCTTTCTCCAGGTCCTAAGACAACACAGCCTTGTCTGGACTATGGCTATGTCATCATACTGAAGTTGATTGGAAATCCCCAGCCACTGGCCAGAACCAGTGAGCTGTTCTGATGTTATAGGGAACTCCTCTCTGCTGGTTTTGATGACTCATCAGGTCAGCCTTCTCCTTCTATCAGGTTTTAAACTATAAATATGGTCCAGACTCAAGAACAGTTCTGGCTATCATGTCCCAGTCTTAAGGAATGAGCCTCTGCTCTTGTGCAAGCCCCTGTAACAGACCTCTAGAAAACAGGGATTGCATACCATACTGTGCTGTGGCCTACTGTATATACTCGAGTATAAGCTGAGTTTTTTCAGCACAAAATTTGTGCCGAGTTCGGGTTTTTCAGCACAAATTTTGTGCCAAAAAAACTCGGCTTATACTCGAGTATATACAGTATTTCAAATCTTTCAGAACCACAAAGGTGATCATGTGGTGATCAAAACATTGGCCCCTTGAGTGTGTTGCAGATCAGGAGGAATATAAGTGACTTTAATTGTAAAAAGCCCCAAAGTGTCTTCTCACTTAAAGTCACCAGTTTTACGCTCTTCTAACATAGCCTTCATAACAGAAGTCACAGGAGGTTCATCTACATAGGGCGGTGCTGAGGGTAATATTGGGTGCTTTAAGTTGGCATTTCTGACTATGAGACTATTTACCTGGTCTTCCAATTGTCTGATCTGAGCAGCCATAATGGCCATAGAGGTAATTCCTTGCTTATTTGTGTCTGTATCATATGCTTTTGATTCCCAGTTCTCCTTAGATCCAGCTTCCCTCTGAACCTCACTATTCCCCTCACTTTCAAATTCTGTTTGAACATCACCTTCTTACTCAGTTTCTAATTCTCGTGACTCCCCAAACAGGAAGTTACCCATTGTTTTCTCTAAATCTCTTTGCTTATTTATGAAAGACCTCACTTATTCTGAGTGAGGTTTCCTAGATTCTAGATTAGCCAAAGGTCTCACTTTGTCCTGAGTGGAGTTTCCCTTTGGACATTCTCACACTGTCTACCAAAGGCTTCACTTACTTCTGAGTGTCACTTTCCCCTTTGGTCCACGTCCCTGGTGTCCTGTTGTGTCCTGCTGGATTCTGCCGACTACACCAGATGTCACAACCCGTATGGCCTCTATGGCCCTGGTCTCCATCGCTGCAGGAAGGAAGCAGGCATGAGGCAGATTAGAAGTACAAGTTTGCAGGAGACGGGCTAACCTTGCTTGCAGGGTAACCCTTAGCAACCTCCGTAGTAGTCTTTTATTGAGACAGTACAAGACAGGTGAGGGGAGTATTAGACAATGACTACGTGCCTAAGAATTGCCATGGGCTCAGGTTCTTTCTCTGCAAGGAGCACCTGTGGACAAATCACCCAAGGATCCGTTTCCCAGCTGCAAATCATCTTGCTTAGAGGTCATCTGGCTCTTGGCATCCTCTATGTTTAAGTGTCCAGTCATTAAGGAAAACTCTTTTAACTGGGACCTGGAATTTAAGCAGTAGTATTTTCAATTAAATTGTTAACTTGTGATGAATAGTTAATAGAATTATTACACTAAAATTCTAAAATAATCACCATAAAACCTCAGACTCAAAGTTGGTATATGTCATTGCCATTAGCAAGACTGTACATGTTATTATGTATTATTTGATTGTATTATTTTTATTTATTTTTATTTATTAAGAATAGTATTTTTTAAGAGTATGTTTGTCAATGGACACAACATTTAGTTTGGAAAGAAGGAATAAGTTCATAAGATCTATTATACAGCATGATGACTACAGTCAATTACTATACATGTTATGCTTGAAAAGTGTAAGAGAGTAGTTTTTAAATATTGTCATCACAAAAAATTGTATTTGAGGTAATGTACTATTAATTTATATTGGTTTAGCCATTCTAAGATACATGTATATATGTATATATTACAAAACATCATATTGTACACCATAAACATAAACAATTTTTACATATCAATTAAAATGAAAACAAAAGATAAAAATTATGTATTTTGGATGCACAAAACATGGCATCATATTTAATTTGAATAAAATTATTAAAATACATTAAAAAAAATTTTCCACTGTTTAACACCTCTAAGAATATTGACAATTCTTAAATACTAATGAATGACATTGACATTATTGTCACAATCTTTTGAGAGTGGTAGAAAATACAGGGAGAGGGGGGAGGATTAGCCATCACTCTCCGGCTCCTTCTCCCCCCACATATGGAGGGTGAACATTGCTACAATTAGAGTGATTCAAGTGGTAGAATGACATTTTGACTATGCCCCAACATCATGCATATAGGTGACAATGGACTGTGACACTAGCTGAAGAAGTACAAAGAGAACAAAACTAAAACACCCTGCAGGAAAACAGTCAAGCACCCTTGACAACGCCCTGAAGATATTTTCCCACACTCAGATTAGTTGAACCTGTGTGTCTATTTTGCTAGTTGCTGCCTAACACTTCAGAATGAAGAATGCGGCTGCAAGGTGAAGCAGCTGATTGTGGGAGAGTGGCCAAATGGAAATAAAATTTCCCTCATGGGAATCTTTGCTAGTGCTGTCATAGATGTATAAAGAACCATTTAGCTAAAAATTTTTCTTAGAGTCGTTCTTTTGCTATTTTTCTATAAATATAATTTTCTCCATTAAATGTATAGGGATATACTAACTAATATTGTAACTCTGTGTGAGTGAGCTTTTCTTAAAAAAAAAAAAAAAAATGGTAGAAAATATGTGCTGTGTGTATGCGATACTTGAAGTACATGTGCTCTGCTAATTGTTGACTTTGGTAAAAATTTTCTTGTTAAGAAATAATGTAGCGCAGCCACAGATGTAGAGAATTTAAATTTCCTTCTGAGCTTCAACCTCTAATTGGTGTCAAGATGCTGTTTGTGATACATCACATGCTTATTAATGGCATGAAAGATATTACATTTTGAAATAAGCACTTGCTGTAAGAGAGAAGTGTATAAATGTGACATGTGCAGGCTACAGACCTGATGGGCTATTTGTGGTAAGAGAAATCTTACAAGCACCACAGCCAGCTTCACTCTAGGAAATGAGTACAGAGTAATGCACATCTTTCCTGAGAAAAGCTTTGGGAAGTGTTAGAAGGCTAATGGACATATTCTTTTCTGATTGCTAAATAAGAGGCCTTTTTGTTTGGAGTCTACTTATGGATATCTTTCTTGGCAGTCTCAGGCAATGTGTGTTGCTTTAGCTAATCCTGCAAGACTATGAACAACTCATTAAAGGATGTCAAATTCTTGCCTGAAACTGGTTAGAGTTATCATACTAAATAAATTACTAAAACATTGTATTCTTTAGGGAATTAAAAAAGATAGGCAGGCATGCCTCCACTAAAATCTATATAGAGTTGATGGTTTGGTGTTCATTCTTTGATTCAAACATTAAACAAAAATTGTTTATAGTGATAATTTGAATAAAGGAATTATTGCTCTTTTCAATGTAACATATAAAGATACAATAATGAAACGTACTGTCATGAGGGGATTAAAGACACACAGATGATTGCATTAGAACTATATTTCATAATTCTTTTCCTTCTATTTTCTATAAAATATAAATAGTACACTTGAACTTCAGAAAAATATTTCCTGTAGACATATTACAGACAGTTAAATATTTTCTACTTCATGCAGCTGATCACATTATGAACTTATTTTAAATTAAAGCAAAATATATTATGAAAAAATTTGCTATTTCCAATTCAACAACTATAAACACCTATGTTTTTTAAAAAAGTGTAACCTACAAAGGCAAAAATAAACATACAAACAAAAAAAAGACCTGGTGTTACTTGCTACTATACACTCCTGAAGACTTTTTAAACAATCTACTCTTAGGTTACACAAAATTTATTTAAATATTTGTTCTTTTTCAATAGTAAATTACTCTTAAATTATTGTAGAAAAAAGATTTCCAAACTTGGTAAGTATAATATAAACATAAAAAATCACATAAAATTACCTGTTGCAAATTAAAGAGAGCAGATACAGTTCCATCAATATATGAAAAAAAAAAATAATAAATAAAAACCCTGATATTTACAGTGGTCAAATTTTTTAAGCCATAGATTCATGCTCTAACTTAAAGTTTTAAAATTGCTTATTTTTCATATCATCTTGAACTATCCTAAACCACATATAAACTTCTACTGAGCCATTCTATTTATGCCTAACTGCTTTGATAATTTATTATAAATTAAAATAATAAACTTTTAACCTGAATGATGCTTCATAATTTACAATTTTATCTTTGCACCTTCACAATAGCCATGTGTGTTGTGAATTTGACTAAAAACACTGAAATCTGAGACATCAAATACTCATCCTTTATACCCAAGATAAGCTATTGATTTCTCTTAATATCTCTCTCCCCCTTCTCTCTCTTTCTCCCTCCCTTTCTGTCTCCCTGTCTCTCTCTTTCTCACACACACACCACACCTACTCAGAAAAGATAAAAATGAAAACATATTCCAGACTTTAAAAACAACAATCAATTTTTTCATATTCTCTTACAGTAATTCTCTTAAATCAAAATTTTGGTACACTCTCAACCAATTTATGGAATCTAAGAACAGTTGCAAAGTCCCAGATGCAGGGCTAAATGCTAGTAAGGTAAGAATATAAAGGCTATGAAACCCATGGTAACACAGAAGGACCACAGGTTCCCTGTGGGGATCAGAAGCCACCTTTGGAGTGCCCTGTCCCTTCTCTCTGAACACTAAAGGGAAAGAATTTGAGTTGTTTAATGGAGTGATCAATTTTGGCATACTATTTGAGAAATACTTAAAAACATTACAGAATGATTCATGGGAAACTCTCAGATAAACATTCTCTTTGCTTCTTTTGTAAAGTTAGACTCTCATTTAAACAAATTTTTATGTAATTTACTTATTTTCCTGAATTTAACAAGCAAAATCTTCTAAAAAAACTCACACCATTTCACCCCTCACTTCATGTTTCCCAGAAAAGTTTTGTCATTAGAATATTACTCTGTGTTTTATATTGGCTCTGATAAGTGTAATAAAAGAACTATAATTACATAACCAATATTTTTCTTTTTGAATGCTGTATATGATAGCATCAATTCTGTAAACCAAAAGCTGATATTTTTTTTATCTCAGAGAGCTTTCTTATTCTCTGATTATTGTATATCATGTACATAAATATAACTTCTGACAAAGTGAAAATGAAATGCCTTCATCAATAAATTGAGTAACAAGAGAATAAGTGCCAAATATCTTTCAAAGACTATCAATAAGTGACCAAATTGTATAGTATTTCTTTCTCTTTCTTTCTTTTTTTTTCTTTCTTTCCTTCCTTCCTTCTTTCTTTCTTTCTTTCTTTCTTTCTTTCTTTCTTTCTTTCTTTCTTTCTTGTCTTTCTTTTTGAGTCTAAGTCTCCCACTGTTGCCCAGGCTACAGAACAGTGGCATCATCAAGCTCACTACAATCTCAAACCTAGGGTCTCAGCCTTGGTCTCTGAGCTAGGATTGAGGGTATGAGGCGCTGCACCTGGCCTTAGTAAGATTTTTATCCAGGAACATAATTAGATCCCTTAAATATATGTGGTAATTTACATTAAAATACTCATTCTTCACTTTAAGACTTATATACTGATTGATATAGCAACTTCATTGATACAAACCAAATATCAGGTTATGAAAGGCATTTTATGCCAAAGAGACAAAAAATTTTTCAGTGGTATTAATTTATTTATTTCTTTGGTCATAAGAACCTCCTGGTTTTGAGGTTTGGTTGAATACACGGAGGTCTCAAGGGATTACATTCTCCACCTTCCCTTTTATTAGCTGTAGAACTGTGAACAAGTTTTGATGAATAGTAGTGAGCAGAAATATGTACATATTTAAGTTTCTATTTGTTGAGGAGGAAGTACATATCCTGAACACATAAAATACTCAAACACACTCAATGCCTGGACATTATTTGCTGCATGCTATTCTAACCGATTGCTAACTTCAGGACTCCCTAGACTATAGGGAGACAACTTTCTCTAGAACAAATCTAGAGGGTACATCCTTAAATATCTTTTCAACTTTATCTTGATCATAACTAATATTTTCATAGCTCAAATGGAAAGGGCAAATTCTGCTTCTCATTTTTGAAGACAACCATGTTATCTCTGAGTAACTGTTTTTGAAAAATAATCACCTGGATTCTTGAAAGAGAAAAAGGATTTAGGTGAAGTCACTAGGTATTTCCATTCCAGTACACAAAAACATTTCCCCAAACCTCTTTTTCATTGTGGTCTGAAGGTGAATGATATAAAAGTTATTAAAGGAGAAGAGTCAGTTAAATCAATTCTTGCAATCTTAGGAGATCACCATTCCCAAATAATATTTTTTCACAACTTGAAATTCTAATAACTGACAGCAACAGGAAAAATTCCAGCAAACATCTAATTATGTTATAAGTCCATGAAATCACATTGATAACATATTTTTGGATTTTTCAATAAAAGAAAATAATAATGACATATATTGAAAAAGACATATATTTGAAAAAGAACTATTTCACAGGCCTCGATATCAGGATAGGAGTCTTTCATAATGTGAAATAAATTTTATGTAAAACTTTGGAATCAAGTAGCCCCTTAGAACAAATTTTTAGGGAAAAAAAACAAATTAATGGCAGAAATACACAGAGGAGTGCACTGTCATTTTAGTTGGATGCAAAAATTACACAAATTATCTTTTAATTAATAAATCTATCATATTGTTTTGGTATCTCTCATGGACCTGAAGATACATAAGTATGATTTAATAATTAATTTCCACTTTAATTATTTAAATTATTAAATAATTAAATTACTTAATAATTTAATTAATAAATTAAATAAATAAATTAAATTATTTAATTATTAAATAATTAAATTATTTAATAATTTAATTAATAAATTAAAAAAATAAATTAAATTATTTAATTATTTAATAATTAATTTAATAATTAATTGACACTTTTTAATTAGTCTAGTTACAGAATCAACTATATTTGTATAAGATCCTATAATTAAGTTTGCCAACTCATGCTCAAAAAAGTGCACATGTCATACCTCATTGATGAAAATGGCTGTAACACCAGGTGGCCTGGAGGAGTACTTCAAAAGAGACCATAGTGATATTTAGCAATGAAGTATGAAGCATTTTTCAAGATGAGTTTGTAAACTTAAATGTCACACATGTTAAACATATATATTCCACAAACTCAGTCACACATACACACAAACACATTGTGAAATGAAGAATTTTGTTTCTTTTATTGTCAAAGGGCACATGTCACAAATTTTGCTATATAATTATGATTCACAAGCTTAATATTTTTAACATTGAGAAAAAACATATAACAATTTTCTTGGTTTATCATTAGCTTTAAATGATATTGCTATGTATTTTACTGGTAGTCATGTAAGCTGTGTATTTAAAACAGAATTGTTGTTTAGAGGAACCAAGATAATTTCCTTGCATGATCCTTAGCTATATTTTTCTTATACTTTTTCAAAAGAAATCAATAAAATATAAGTATATGCCTCCAAAGGGATTAGGAAACTAAATAAAACCCAGATTTTATTGTATTGCGAAGTTTATATTACAAAAAGTAAAATGAGAATTTCTGGGACATATTTGATAAAAATGGCAGAACCAATTAGATTGTGCTTTTAAGAATTGAAAATACACTGATTATATTTTAAAGATAATACTCTGTAGGTAAATTTTAACTCTTCTAGGACTATATCAGCTGTATTAATGGTAACATTACTACTAAAAATGAGACTTTATGAAAAATATAGGAACTGTATGCATAAGTCACTGATTATCTCCGTACATATGTGATGTCAATCATCCTTTTTGTGTGTGTGTGGTTGTTGGTTTGTTGGGGTAAGAAGCACATATAAGCAGAACCATATTTTTAACAAGTTTAACAAATATTTGATTCTTACACATATGCAAGTGAATAAATTAATATTATTTACCATGTATTATTTGCAGATAAGCATTTTTTTCTTTTCTTTTTCTTCTTCTTCTTCTTTTTTTTTTTTTTTTTTTTGCATTTCTATTGCCCCTGGAAATTTCACAGTACTTGAGAGAAATCCAGCTGTATGGGAGTTTGTATATATGGTATTCTGTTCTAAACTTGTCTTTGTAATACTAAAGTGGGGGTTGAATTTTAACCATATATTTCATTTACTTAAAACTATTCCTGATATCTTGCTAAGACTATATTCCTACTAGCCATACAATGTTCTTTTCATAGAGTTTTGAAAAAAAAAAAAAGTCTATACAGAACATTTACTATCAAGCCACAACAAAATACAATGTTTTAGGATGAACAAAGAAGTTTTAGTGAAAAATGAGAAGTTATGGGACTCAGGAAAGATAGAACAGACTTTACACAGAGAATCTTTTCTGGAAATTTGATGAAATAAAAATAATTCCAGTCCTGCTTTCAAGTGAAGTGGTGAGAGAAAAGCAGGTAGGGATTATAATCATTGAAATTGTTTAGTTTAGGCTAAAGCAAAAGGGGCTACAGAATCTCACAAGCGCACAAATAGTAGATAAGGTACGAAAGTACATTAAAAATATATGCCAAATCTATAATATTTTTCTATTAATTTTTATTGGTATTAAATCCTGTTAAGTGTATAAGTCTGAAGTTTGATGAATGTTTATATTCATAAACACATGTGAAATCAAACACAACATCCGAATCATTTTCATCACCCCAGAATGGCCTATCGTGTTTTCACTCTCTTGCCCAATAGTAATAACTATTCTCACTCCTATTGTTACAGGAATCTAGGCATGGTGGAGAGAAGCTCAGAGGAAGAATTACTGGAACACTAGCGATAGAAAAGGAAGGGGTTTTATTCCACCCTGTGGAGCCACAACAGTCCAGAATGCAAAATGGCTGAGCTCCCCATCAGCTCTGTCCCTGTCCTTTCATTGGACTTCCAAGTAGACAAAGGAATTACCATATTGCCTCTCACTGGGGTGGCAAAGCATGTACAGGTTTACAGAAACCACAGCACGCATTAGTTCCAGGAAATTTAAACAGACAGAGCTGTGCCGATTAAGAAAGAAAAAATGGCTGGTGTTTTAAAAAGTAAAGAGGACCATTTTTTTTCCCCTAAGTTCCAAGTGAGTAACTGACCTTCTGCTGAGTGCTGATACCTTATCTCAAGGTTACCCATATAGCAACCACAGTTTATAGCAGTAATAGATCTAGATAGTCTAACAAACTTTGCATTAACTCTATAATGGTTGATTGACCCTTTGAATTCTGAACTTTTGATGTATATTTCCAGAAGTCTCTGGCATTGTAAATAACTCCCCCAGAACAGGGTCTGGGCCTCCTGTCTCACTATCACCATCAATTTACTTTTACCACTCCTGGAACTTAATGTAAATAGGATTATACAGTATTTGTACTTTGGTATTTGGTTTCTTTTTGATAATGCTACTTGTTTGTTTGTTTGTTTTGTAAGCACTATGTACTAATTTTCCTTTACAGAATATAAAGATTAGTCACTTTTATCTATCTTCTACAACCGATTCCTACTAAAATAAATGTTCAGTTATTAGAGACAAGGTAAACATAATCCAATGCTGAGTATAAAATACATTGTAATTATAGTTCCCTTCTGCTTTCCTTGGAGTTCATATTTATCTTCTTTTCCTATTTGCTTAGTTCTCTAAGTGCCTGCCACTAATTCATCCCCAAACTTTTCACCATAAGTGTCAAATTCCTCTAAACACATTGAGACTTGAGAGGTATTATTCTCAGAGTTCATTTTCTTTTTAGCTATTTCTGCTGGAGCCTCTAGATCTGCTCCAGTCTGGGCAAGTGTCAATATAGACCATGTGCTTCTCCTGCAGGTGCTTTCTGCAAATGTCGGTGAAGTTCTGCTGGTATGAGAGAGCAAAAGAGGTCTAGAGGAAGGAGGAGGAGGGAGGAGAAGTAAAAAGGAGGAAGCAGAGAAAAGAAGATGCAGGAAAAGTTGGGATGTGAGGAAGAAAATAAAAAAATGGAAATGAAGACAGGAAGGAAAGAAAAACTAAGGATGGGAGGAGAGAAAGGAAAATGAAAGGAAGAGAAGACAAGGACAAAATAATGAAGGAGAAAGGAATGAAGGAAACCATACAATCTCATTATGATGGTGAATTCCACTTCTTCATTGCTGCATTAATACTCCTTTTTTTTTTTTTTTTTTGAGACAGAGTCTCAAGCTGTCACCCTGGGTAGAGTGCCATGGCATCACAGCTCACAGCAACCTCAAACTCTTGGGCTTAAGGGATTCTGTTGCCTCAGGCTTCAAAGTAGCTGGGACAACAGGCGCCCACCACAACACCCAGCTATTTTTTGGTTGTAGTTGTCATTGTTGTTTGGCAGGCCTGGGCTGGATTTGAACCCGACAGCTCAGGTGTATGTGGCTGGCACACTAGCTGCTGAGCCATTTTTTGATATGTTATGGAGGACTCAAGAAAGAACATTATTCCTTCCAGGAACTATTCAATATTAACTTTACTTCTCACTCTCATCTCACACCAAACAGAAATGCAAATTTGGTTGATTGCCACATTGCTATAGATGAAATACAGTCTGCGATATTGCACTTAATAACATCAGGCCATGTTTTAAATGATCCAAGTTTGAGTTTAAAAGTCATACAAATCTCAATATTCAGGATGGCTTAGAGCTATGGATATCACAGTTTCCTTCATGTAACAATTATATTTCTGTTAAGTTTTAGTTTTGTGTTGTTGTGCTAGCTCAGTTTGGGTATTCTGTACTGCCACCATTTATGGGCACGATAGCAAATTCTTATTCATGGCACACTAATTAAAAATCCACAAATTGATATGAAAGGAATAGAAAATAAGAAAATGATGTGGAAAAAAATGGCAATTCAAAATCAATGCCTTGAATGCTATTTTTAATTTCAAAAAACTGTTTAATATTATTTCTTATCTTTTATAATAATTATGCAGAAATTATTTATATTTTGAAAAAAATCAAGATTTTAAAATTAGATAAATTTATCCTTTTTGTTTATCTTGTTCATAAAGTATACTGCAAAATATGATAAAATTAAACATGTTAAACAAATATTAATAATTTCAACATTTACTGAGGTGTTGGTCACTAAAGTTATCTATTGGTTTGTCAAATAATTTTGGCCTTGGTACATATTTAGTTGGGCCATTTTTTTTTTTTTTTTTTCTTCTCAGGACTTACATATACTCTTTTGGTCAATTCAGGTAACTAACCTGTTAATTAAATGAAAGAATACAATTTAGCCTATACCATAGTGACAACTGTTGCTTTTGACATTGTACTACACTGCATATATGACTACTTTTAGGTTTTTCAACTGTTTTTGTATTGTGTACAAAAATGATTTTGATAAATTCCTTCTAAATAGTGAGAACTACTTATCCACTTAAAATAGCAAAGATAAATCTAGTGATTTGGATAACACCATATTTCTCTTTCAACTGCCATTTCTTAGTAAAATGTCTAACACAAAGTAGAGAAATGCACTTATCTTTTAAATAAATTAGTATTTTCCATTAAAGCAGATGATATAATATCTAAATTATCTGGGAATATATGTATACAATGGGTTATTTTTAAAAATTGCTAATAGATTTCATGTCTCCTTAATGATCCTTGTACTCCCTGTATGTTTTCACATCCCCCTGGCTGAGTTCTCAGGGTGAGTATTGAAAGAGACAAAAAGTGTAAATTTTTAGTTCCTTGATATCTGGGCCAAGAATAGAATAAATCCACTTATTCTGTGTGTAAGTTATGAGCAAATCACCATGCCCATACACACTCAGTTGAGAAAACTCAGATCTCACCACTTGATAAGAAGCATGAAAGAATTCACCGGTCTTTAACCTACCATAGATTATCATCTAGCCACATTATATTTATTTAATATATTTTTCTCTTGTATGTATTACAAAATATAGTCACATACTCCCAAGGACAACAAAAGTTAAAAGTGTCTTAAAACCCAAAGTTTCACTATTTACATTAGGGTGATGTGTAGATGAGGCTCTTTGGTTGCAATTCCTCTCAGGCTGAAGTTTTCTGCTGTTTGATCAAATTAAATCTGCTCTGCATATAATAGTTATATATCAAAAAGCATTATGCATATTTATTATCTCATGCACTTTTAACAATTATGTAAACATTTGTGACTTTGACTAGGGAAATATTATGCATTTTGTCACAATTTATGTTATTCTACTATTTTACTACATTCATGAAAAGATATTTTGAAAACATATAAAACAAAAGGCAGTGTACTAGTCAAAAATATGTATGCCCCACATAACATGTGATCAACTCAGGAAAACGACTTCAATCAATATAGAGTAAGTCCTCATATTGAATTCATTATATATTTCACGAGAGCTTCAAAAAATATTCTTAATACAAAGAAAAAATAAATATTTGAGGTGATGGATATATCAATTATCCTGAAGTCAATCATTATACATTGTATACATGTATCAAAATATCACATGCACAAATAGATACAATTATGATATAAAAGTAAAACAGAAGTATAATTTAACAATTTATGCCTTGTAATCAAAAATCTTAAAGTAATTTATCTAAATCATTAAGGAAATTTTCTGAAGAATAGATTTCAGAAGTGTGAGAGTTCTACAAGAGGGCATGATTAGTCAGAACTACTCTTAGCTGTGAAATATCTACATTCTAAATTTATGAGATGTCTGGCAAATTCTACAGCCTGTAATCACTTTTCTGGGTATCTTTATATACACCAATAGATATACAATAATCTTATTTTTTAGTTGCTACAGCAATTTTGACATTCATTTTTACATTCAAATTTCAATAGTATTGCATTTTTTCTAGTCCATTCTGATAGTACTAAATACTATAACCGTAAAAATGATGGAATGGATATTATAAAGATCAATCCACAATGGTCAAAGGAGTCGTTGTCATTATAGAAATTCTACCTGGATTCTGAAAATGTGGATAGCCACTAACAATAATCACAACTGAATTTTTTTCCATGCATTTTTTTGTGGTAAATAAATGTATTTTGGTGATCATTGATATGTTGTTTATTTAAATATTTTATTTCACATTCACCCCAAATTAATAAAAATATGTCATATTCCAGACCCCAAGCGTTAGACATTAAGATGTACAAAAGGAAAATAACAGCAACAACAACAAAAATAATAAAAAAGGCATAATCTCTGCTGCCTTAGTTTGCATAGTTGATTGAGAGAGTATATTTTAGTCAGATATTTTAGCAAATATGTCTAAAATTGTAATAGATGCAAAAGATAGATTTTATATGGTGAAGATGTTAAAAGATTATATAACAAAATCTTTTGACCTATTCTGAGTTTCAGGGAAGGTTTCTCTGAAGAAATAATAACTAAACTGACCTCTGAAAAAGTGAAGATAAATGGAAATAGAGCATAGGCTAGTGGTGCAAACCTAGGAAGCAGCATGTGGACCGACCTCCAAATGTGGGAGTCAGTTGCATAGAGCTTTGTATTGGACTTGCTCATTGAAGCTAATTGTGTGCATTTCTTCCCATTCTATATTCATTGTTGTCATGTTAACTTAATACTAACGTGTAAGAGTATTTACACCACAGGTAATGGCAAATAATATAAATATTGGTTTCACTTCCCCCAGAAAAGGGCTTGTTAACCACTTTCCAAAGTACCACTAGTAATGTTGTAAGCCAGACAAAAAAGAGAATAAAATTATAAGATGATAGATAGTCAAGCCTAAAACAATCATTCCCTTGTTTATGGGGAATTTTAAGCTTTACATTGACAATAGAAAGGCACTGATTGAATTTTAGCATGTCTATGATATTATTGTTTGTAATTTGAAGATATCACATCAGTTACAATTGGAATAATGGATTAGAAGAAGAAATTAATACCTGAAGAAACATCAATCAGGGAATACATGAATAAAATTAATAATATTAACATAAGCTGGAATGTTGTCAGTAAAGATACAACTATTGAACAGATGTAGTCAGTATTTAGTAGATAACACTGACTGAAATTTCAATGCACCATGTAAGTAGTGCAGTAAAAGGTAATTTCTTTCACAATTTGTTGGGTGGTAGTATTATATACTGATTAAGGAACATACAAAGGTGACCAATTTGAGGAATCATCAATTTGTTTTCCATACTGCATGTAAAGTACCTTTGAACTACTCAAGCGGTGTTGAGTCCTTGTCTCATTGGATTTTTGATCACTGATTGTATTAAGGGAGACACAGTACTTGTACAGGCTTTAGAAAAATGAGCACTGTCATATTTAGAGGAATCCTTTTTTTTTTTTCCCAGAACTTGTATAATCTTTCCAATAATCTTAATACTCTATAAATAAAACAATTGTCAAAATATTATTTTGTAAACAGCATCAAAAGAAAGGAAATTAGAAGGTAAATTAGCTTTTATTATACATGTTCACCTGTTCATCTAAAAAGCAGGCTTTTGATTACCAGGAGAGAGAGGACAGACTAGATATTGGGTGAATACTATCATATTTTAAAGGAATACTTCATTTAAACCATGAAGAAGCTGATAAACTGCTTTACAGCAAAATCATGCTTGAAACCTTCAGATTTGGCAGGCAGAAACATTACCATTCTTGCTTGGAAAATGGCTCTATAAATGTTGATAAATGCCCATCCACTCTCCATTTTCAGGGGTAAATGCAGTATGCTACTCTTCTGTTAAAAGTACAGAAAAGAAATCATATGTGTTGAAAAGCATTTTACATCACTTACATTCGTTACCCTTTTTTAAGGACACAATATGAGATTCTTCTACTAAACTGTAATAATGCCCTTGGTTGTCCTATTTGATTTGGGAAATAATGAGTTTCCATAAAATTTTGATTATAAATCTTTTCTAGAGTATCTAACATGTGGAAATAGCACCAACTGACATGTGAGTGATGTTTTATATCTGACTTATCTGATCCTTGATCCTAATAGCAGTGCTACTCCATAGACTGAAGCTCAAAACATTGGACCAGACAAGGCAAACAATAGGACCAAACCAGTGCTCGAGTTTGAATGCCCACTTGGTAAAGTCAGATATGCTGTGTTCTTTCATATGTCAAAACTGACAAAACATGATTAATCCAAATTAATTGTGCTGTTTTTTACTAATTTCAAAGTTATAATTTAATACCTATTGAAAATAAATGGCCACATCTGGGTAAAAAGAGCAACTTTTATAGCGTTTTAATTCAACTCAACCTTACCCTCCTCTATCAGCTACATTGTAGACTAGATGACCCACAGCTTGGTAAGTGCAGTGGCTGTGGAAGCCTGGATCCCAGAGGCAGCTGGAGGAGGCCAGATGGGTCTGGAGTTCTAACCAACAGTCAAATGCTCAGGGAACTATCAGTGCTTGGTGTGGCTGGTTGCTTGCTGAAAAGCTTTGTTTTTAGGTCTGGTCTTTCTTTCATTCGATTCAAAACCTGCTCTATGTTAACAACCTTATCACCAGAGGGCTTGTTAAAAAAAAAAGTCAGGAGCAATTATTTAATAATTTAGCCACCCAAGGTACTATTATCAACTGGGCTTCGTAGGAAGGAGGCTGACCAAAAAACCTTAAAAGGAGAAAGTGAGAAATGAGATGCTCATGGATACTGTTATAAAGTTCCAATGTATTTTTGTTAATTTGGAATAAAAATGTATGTACAGGGATGTGTGCATGCTCAGAAATGACCCAAGAAGATCCTAATCTCTCAGTGTTGGCTGACTTTGAGCCTCTGTGGAGATAATAAGTTAAGATTAAGGCAGAGTGGTAAATTGCCTGCTGATATTAAATGGTAATTTCCACTCCCACATGGTCCCTAGCAAAGCTATGAGATATATGTATTTAAGGTATTTAAGGAAATTTTTGTCCAGTCATTTGTCCAGTCATCAAGTAGCCACGTATTGGCTTATAAGCTACTACAAACAAGAAAGAATACACAATTTACATAATTATTCCAGGAAGTTCACTAAACAAACAAAACAACAACAACAATAAATAGCAGCATCATCAACAAGACCAAAAATAACAACAACAACAACACAATGCAGCAAAAGACCTTGGGGACCCTGGCAGGGAATCTAATTTCCATTAATATTAACATTATTATACCTTGTTTAAAATGTTAATTTATCAGCAAAATAAATAAGACGTATGAACCATACACAGGGATGAAAGTAGCGAATGTAAACTTCCTGTGAGGAAGAAATGAAGTTGGACTTTACATACTTTAAATTAGCTATTATAAATGCATTCAAAAGTATTAAAAAACATACCTAACATATGAGAATGATGCTCACCAAACATGGAGAATCAGGGAGAAAGCCATTGTACATGTAACCCAACAGAAATTTTGAAGGTAAAGAAGTACAGCAAACGAAGTTTGCCAATTCACTAATAGCAGCGCTAAACTAGCAGAGAGGAGAACTAATGAAAGTGAAGTCAAGCCGACTGAGATTATCCAGTGTCAGAAATATAAAGAAAACAATAATAACAGGAGAAAGAAGAAAGAAGGAGGGGAAGGAAGCAGGAGGAGGAGGAGGAAAAGAAGCAGATGGAGAAGGAAGAAGAGGAGGAAGAGGGAGAAGAAGATGAAGACAGAGGAGGGGGAAGAAAATGAAGAGGAGGAGAAGAAAAAAAAGAGGAAACTGAACATGGCTTCCGAGACCTACAAACATCGCCAAGCATACAAGCAGGAACACATTGAGAGGCTCACAAGAAGGGAAGAAAAGGTGTCTGGAAAATTATTTGGGAATGTAATGGTCCAACGTTCCCCAATTTGGTGACAAATGTTATTGTTATGTCTCAGAAGTAGGATAAACTCAAAGAGATCCAAATATAGACACATCACAGAAAGATGTTAAAAAACAAAAACGTAAACCTTGAAAAAAATCAAGAGAAAAACAACCTAATGTGTACAAATGAATCTAAATAAGATTAACAGTAAACTTCTCTTAAGAAACACTGAGGCGGGGGAGGTGCCGAAGGAGCTAGAAGGATGTGTCAAGGTTCTTCAGATAAACATATATATAATGACTATGGGTTTATAGTTAATGAATGCATTATCAAATATTATTTATGCACATTAAACAGATTTATTATAAAGTGTTGGTTCATTCGATTTTGGAGACTGGAAAGTTCAAACTTCGCAATGTGGGCTTAAGACCCAGAAGATCTGATGATGCAAAGTCCAAATGAAGAATTTTTCTGTTGCTCGGAGAGAAAAAAGAAAATCAGAACCTCCACTGACTGGATAAGATCCATTCACATTTTAGAGGACATAGTTAATTATTTTAAATGTTAATCTCATCCAAAACACTCTATAGGTTAACATGTAAAATTGACCACAAGTTCACTCCTGGTAAACTTGGCAACTCATGCATCTCTTTAAGCCATAACTCAACCTCCAAATAAAGGAAATAACAAGATCCAGCTTCTGCCTAACATGCTACAAATATCCTGTACACAAGTGAACATGCACACAATATTTCCCCAAAGAAAACACAAAACATTTGGATGATCTTTACCCCTCTCCTTGATATCCCATAACTGAAATACTATGCTGTAAAATTAATAATTTGCCAATATTACAATATAAAGTTAATGCATCCTATGATTCACAATAAAATAAGAAAGGAAAGAAAACAAATATATTTCCTGCATGCACATATCATATTCCTTTTGGCTTCAGCAATCGCCTTAAATTGCCTGTGGTTACTTTTCTGCTGCACTAACTCAAACCTTCATTCATGAAGGATCTGAACCATTAGCAGTTCTATCTGAATTGGGATTTTGTATTTTTTTTTTCAAATGACTTTAATAATAGGGCATGGTAGAACTAAGTTATCCTGGGTGGTTTCTGTATATAAACATTTTTCTTACCTCTGTTCTGAAGTATCTGTCTAGTTTCTCCTGGGTAGTTAGGAAAAATTATCCCAGCAGGCACAATAATGGCTCTAGTTTGCCTATTAAGTCAGAAACTCCTATTAAGGAGTGTTAAAAGGCGAGGTGGAAGTATCAACCCTCAGTTCAATGCAATTATTATTGTGTTTCCTGGTGAAAATATTCCTTCTAGGCTAGCAGAGCATAAATATGCATGAACAGGAAGCACAAATTTTGCTAGTTGCACTCTAAAGTAATAGTGCATAGAGCCACTTCCACTCCCACCCCTTGATTCTTGGAGTTTTGAATTCTATCTATGGAAGAAACAGTACCAAATACTGGATATGACTTAGAGCACATACTTCCTCCTAGAGAACTTGAAGGTGTTGCCACCCAGATGATGCTGTCCCTAAGTCATCAAAAGATTATTCCACAACTCTGATGTATTAAGTCAACTGTTTTCAGACGGTGAAAAACAGGGAATTTCATACTGCCCATTGCTGTGCTTATTTCTCTGTGAAGTGAAGTCCTTGATGCAAAGTAGTGCTGTGTGGAATACCTGATGTTGGAAATGACATTCCTTTCTTTTTTTTTCCTATTATCTTCTTTTTTTCTTTCTTTTTTTTTTTATTGTTGTTGGGGATTTATTGAGTATAAAATAAACAAAGTTACACTGATTTAATTTGTTAGTCAAAGTCCCTCTTGCAATCGTGACTTGCCCCCAAAAGGTGTGGCACATACCACGGCCCTACCCCCTCCCTCCTTCCTTCTCTCTGGTCTTCCTTTCCCCATACCTCCCATCTTCTTTCTCTCTCTGCTCTTCCCTTCTCCCACCCCCACCCTGTCCTTAATTGTCCTTAATTGTCCTCATATCAAAATTGAGTACATAGGATTCATGCTTCTCCATTCTTGTGGTGCTTTACTAAGAATAATGTCTTCCCCTTCCATCCAGGTTAATACAAAGGATGTAAAGTCTACATTTTTTTAATGGCTGAATAGTATTCCATGATGTACATATACCACAGCTTGTTAATCCATTCCTGGGTTGGTGGGCATTTAGGTCACATTTTGGCGATTGTAAATTGAGCTGCAATAAACAGTCCAGTGCAAGTGTCCTTATGATAAAAGGATTTTTTTTCCTTCTGGGTAGATGCCCAGTAATGGGATTGCAGGATCAAATGGGAGGTCTAGCTTGAGTGCTTTAAGGTTTCTCCATACCTCCTTCCAAAAGGGTTGTACTAGTTTGCAGTCCCACCAGCAGTGTAAAAGTGTTCCCTTCTCTCCACATCCACGCCAGCATCTGCAGTTTTGAGATTTTGTGATGTGGGCCATTCTCACGGGAGTTACATGGTATCTCAGGATGGTTTTGATTTGCATTTCTCTAATAGACTGGAATGATAAACATTTTTTTCATATGTTTGTTAGCCATTTGTCTGTCTTCTTTAGAGAAGGTTCTATTCATGTCTCTTGCCCATTGATATATGGCATTGTTGGCTTTTTTCATGTGGATTAATTTGAGTTCTCTATAGATCCTAGTTATGAAGCTTTTGCCTGATTCAAAATATGTAAATATCCTTTCCTACTGTGTAGGTTGTCTACTTTCTTTGGTTGTTGTCTATACTTCCCAAAGCAATCTACCTATTCAATGCCATTACTATTAAAATACCAACATCATACTTTCAAGATTTGGAAAAAATGATTCTGCGTTTTGTATGGAACCAGAAAAAACCTTGTATAGCTAAGGCAGTTCTTAGTAATAAAAATAAAGCTGGGGAGCATCATCATACCAGACTTTAGGCTATACTACAAAGCTATAGTGGTCAAGACAGCATGGTACTGGCACAAAAATAGAAACATAGACATTCTTTATGTCTATACATGGCAGCTTTGACATAGACTTTGTAAGTAGGGAAGGCAAATATGTACCCATAGTCTATTTCAGTAAGACAAAACAATGTTTCTTCTATGATGGAAACAGTCTTAATGTAACCAACCTGGACCAGGTATCTGGATGATCACCTTAGGAACTGGTGCCTCATGAGGGACTTAGTGTTGGTTTTTGCTGCTCGCAGGTTGAGCATGCAGCATTGGCCACACCCTGGTTGGCCATGGAAGTCCTTGTTGCTGAACCCATGGATAACCTCTATCACTACTACCAATGAGTGTACTCTACTTTTTGAGTATATTGGGTAAGATAGGAAGCTAAAGAAAGAGGTTTATTAGAACCCAGAGAATAAGTCATCTTATCTACTAGACTATTAAAATCCTCATCTTCTGAGGTCCCTCTTTGGTGGGTATTAACATAGAACACACACATCTTTTATGTATTTCACCATGTGGTGAGCCCTATAAACATATCTCTTCTCCAGACTCTCTTGTCACTAATTTTCCATTCAAATTCATTTCAAATACCTGATAATCCAGCTATAGCATTGTCCACAGCCTGTGACTTGATACATAATCATACAGGTAGCCATTTTTCTTTTAAAGAAAAATGAACCACCATATGCACTACTCAAAGTTCTGCCCACTGAGAACAATTTCACCACTATCACTGAGAGATGTCCCAGAAAGAAGCTATAGTGCCCGAGATGTTCCTATAAGGTGGGGGTTGCATAGCATACAGAAACATCTACAAACCACACCTGAGTCTTCTCTTCCTCTGTCATCTACCAAAAGGAGGTCTTAATGAGCCCAGGAGTAGGTGCTAGGAGAGAAAAGGTAGTTTAGAAAGTGTGAAGACAATGTGCATTTGAACCACTTATTCATGTAAATTACTTGTGTCGTCAGTCACTACTTAGTCCTGATTTCATATATACCACTTCTTTGTATGATGAAATGTTGCTGTGTGTGACCAATTTTATGGGTTGGTGAGTCATATCACATATAGTTAATCATGGGCAACTCAGTTCCCATGTGGTAACTTGGGGGCCCATAGTTAATCATTCATCTTCTACTGAGGCCAAGTAATGGGCTAACAGCTGTTTAATAAAAGTTAAATAGTTATCCCCAGTAGGTAATATGGATGTTCTCCAAAATTTTAAGAGGCTGCATGGTAAGTAACTTATAGGGGCCTACTCAAAACTCTGGA
This sequence comes from Loris lydekkerianus, assembly GCA_963574355.1. Lineage (NCBI taxonomy): Eukaryota > Metazoa > Chordata > Mammalia > Primates > Lorisidae > Loris > Loris lydekkerianus. Next base: position 30,387 of record CAUYPK010007020.1, on the reverse strand, counting down.
CATTTTGTCTATCAGCTACTGCTGATAAACAGCATAACCACCATCGGATCTATTAAATCACACATCCTAAGTGACAGAGCAACTTGTATGCCAGACAGGATGTGTTGCAGATTCTTTTTATGTGGCCACTACTTAAAACTATAATTTTTTTTAAATCACTTTACCATTCAGTAAGTGGCCAGAGTAACACATTGAAATGAGAAGTGTGTTGTTTTCAACACTAAAAGAGGCTCACGGTGTGCCTTTTCCCCTTGGTTTTAACAGGTGCCAGAGCGACAATTTATTCTTCACATTAAGAAATACCTCAGTACTGGGCGGCATCTGTGGCTCAAAGGAATAGGGTGCCAACCCCATATTCTGGAGGTGGTGGGTTCAAACCCAGCCCTGGCCAAAAAAAAAAAAAAAAAAAATACGTCAATATGCCTCACCCCACCTCATACATACTACTGGACCTCTGGGAATTTCACTGAGATAGAAGGCTTCTGAATTTTTGTCGAATTTATTTCCTACCTCTGGATAATAATAAACCTAGAATAGTTGCTACTTTTTCCTCACTAGTTTGAATCATTATCATCATTATATATAACATTATGCATGATACATGCACAGATCAATGTAATAGACTAGTGCCATATCCTGTGGAACAGAAAGATGATCAAATTTCTGCTAGTAAAAGTAGAGAATAGGGCTGGAAAGTTGATATAAGCTTGAGGTTTAACTGTGGGAGTGTATTGTTGATATTGTCAACTGTAAGTAAACTGATTTACGTGGCTTTTATTAATGGGGCTATATACATATATATATATTCTTTCTTCTTTTACAAAATCAATAACTACATACCAGGTATTAGATGTGTTGATTTGCTCCAGCAATGAAACTACATCTGGTACAGTAGGTCCAATTCCAGTCACTTCTTGATTAGTTTCAAAAATCGACCACCATCTTCCCAGATCCATCTGCCTTCTGTACAGGCCAACTAGGCAAGCTGGATGTGAATGTGGTGAGAACCATCACTCACTCTTGTATCTCTGAGTCCTTTCCAGTGGCACTAATCTCTGAGTAACAATAGAATCCCTTCATATCCCCACAGGAATATGGTGTTGCTTTCGGTTTACTAATTTTCTAGGTAGCAAAAGTTGTAATATCTTCCACTGGATCTTTTTCACCATCATAGCCCTCATTTAGGGAAATGAGGTGGGGATTCTGCTATTTAGTGAATATACTACTTCAATTATGCATTCCAGAACTAGAGAAATAATGACTTGATTGGTTTGGGTATCAACTGGGCCCACTCTTAGATGAACATGATGCAAAACTCTATTTTTCATCAGACCTCCATAAGATTCTACTCTGACTATTGGATCACAGTGATATTTTCGGTATCTTGGAATTAGTATTAATTTTCCAGTGTCTGGTAGTTCCTGAGATCTGATTATGTCCCTTTCCCTAGTAAAAAATAACCCTGGTAAAATGACACAGACCCTTCGGAACATCTTGGAGAAATACTAACAATATATTTTGTCAGTGTAACAGAATTCTTTGTTAAGGGGTCAGATTTTCTTTAATTAAGGTGGCCGGGTTTATAAGTTGACTAAAGTCTGTGAGTTGATTGAGGAGTCATGAAACACTCTTGTTATGATGACTATTAGATTTGCATTCATTTGACCTAGAATTTTCCTGCTAAAACATAACACATATAAGATTTTAGTAGATTTCCTATTTCCTATGTAACATGATCAACTAGCTAACAATATAGATCTGTGAAAGTATTCTGGTAACTGCTTTGACTTTGCTTTTCATTATGGTAACTGTGTCCAAACCTAGCAGTTGAATACCACCACATGGCCTCTCTCACCCTGGGATCCAATTATTCTAAATGAATTTAAACTTCCTAATTCTGACTGTGGTTCCCATTATAAATTCTATTCTACAGGACAAAGATCACAGAGCTCTTTAAGGATTCTGGAGCTCCCCTCATAAATGTATTTGTTGCCATAGCTGTGAAAGGTTTGTGTTGTGGACCCTCCCAGTCTGGGTGAGTAGACCTTAAATGGCAAAGCTACTCAACATTTCAATATTCCCAAACCTTTGAACTCCTTCATCTACAGGAAAACAAGGAGGGCCTGGCATTTCTAGCTATCTTACTCTGTGCCACATTTTAGGCCATGTTTCAGAAAAACAAAAACAAACAAACAAAAAGAACTAATATAGCCCTTTCTAACTCTTTTTTTCTTTTGGCGGTTTTGGCCAGGGCTGGATCTGAACCCACCACCTCCATCATATGAGGCCAACGCCCTACTCCTCTGAGCCACAGGTGCTGCCTCCCTTTCTAACTCTTTAAGCCACAACATGAAATGTAGAATCTCTGCTTAGTGGATCCCTATCAATACATTTTACCTGATCCAATTTTATGTTCCTCTCATCACTGTGGAAAACACTGAATATTCATTTCCACCCATATACATATTCTCTGTATTTCTTTATGTATAAATTACAAAATTCAAACAAAATTTTTTTTTGGGGGGAGGACAGGTGTAGCACACCTTTTCATAGGTCACACTTTTAACCTACTTTTATGGGGATGCCAGATCTTGAGCCTACTTAGAGGTTTTGAAACGAAGAGGAATGATGAATGTAGGTCCTGAAGAGAATCCACATTCTTACAAGGCAGCTGTCTTGAGTAAGCAATTACAATTTCCACGAGCAATGCAGGAATAAGTTTTTCAGAAGGAGATTGAAAGACAGCTTATATTAGACATAGAGAGGGTGGTTCTACTGGGAAACAAGTTGCTAGAATTTAGGAACTGTTCCCCAGGTTCAAAATTCTTCCCATATGTCCCTATTCTAACTGTCAAGATTCTATTTCATCCCAATTAATGTCTTCATTTTAATACTAGATACTTCATAAGGCTAAAAATTTAATTTTCACTGTCAGTCAAACTCTTACAGGATGAAATTCTGAGTTTGCTTTTCAGTAATCTCAGCCCGGTGGCTACAAGTGATAAGCATTTCTTTCATGGCAGACAGAGAAGGTTCCATGTCATTTACATGGTGCTTGAGCTGGAAATTCAAATCTCTGAGCTCATCCTTTTCTTTCACCATTTTGTCTAGAAAAGTTAGGAGAAAGCAATCAATTTCATTATTTTAGCTATTTTAACAAAAAAAAAGTTGTAAGTATTCTATATAAGGTCACTCAGATCCTTGCTTTATGTAAGTTTTTGATTGGGGGTATCCGGTGGTGTTATGTTGTATATTTCAGATCATGCCATAGACTACTGGCATTCTTTTTACTCCTGGAAATAGTTATTAGTATCTTTTTTAAAATTATTTTTTATGAATATTTCACATTAACAGGAGAATATACATAATTATGTTACACTGTCTACATTTGTAAGGTTAAGTCTGAGTTGTAGTTGTTTCCTTTACCCAGGTAGCATGCTGTATATCCATGCATTGCTCCCATGGGGTGGGAACTTGCTGAAACCATTCATACCCTCTCCTCTTCTTTAATTGAGCTTTCCTCTCAAGAGAGCACATAGTTGTTAATCTACTAGTTTCAATTTAGGATTAAGTATATGTGATTTTTATTCCTCTGATACTCATACAGGTAACCCCAATTTTCTAGGCCCTGGCAGCCTCACAGACCAGCTTGAACACATTTTCTGGGTCAAAGCAGGCTCATAAAAAGCAGTCTGACCAAAGTTCCACTGAAGCTGCCACTCCCAGAGCTGGGAACACACCCTAAAGAAGATCACATTCCTACACAGGGCAGTTTTAAAATTAATTTCTGCCCTCAGCCCCTGGCACCAAATAGTTACAAGATTCCATGCCCCACGACTGCTGCCTGCATTATAGGAAAACCAGCATATATACCCCAGAGGGGCTACCTGCTTGGGAACCCCCTTTCAGCTTCCCCCAGGCCCTCACCTTCTTTGTATCTTTATCTATCATCTATCAATAAAATCTCTTCTTTCATTTACTTACCTGGTCCATAGATACATTCTTTGACTCTCTGAAACCAACAACCCAGCAGAGAGAACTTCTGGCTACAATACTTTACTTAGGAGAGTGTCCTCCACATCCATCCAGGTCATTACAAAAGATTCCAGAAATTTTAAAAGCAAGTCAGAAAATTATTTCTTAAGGTTCTATTCCTCTGGAACTACTCTCAGCATCAAAATTCATCAATATTAGTCAGTTTTTCAGGGAAAGAAAACTATTTATCATGGGTAATTTTTTCACATTACTATTAAAACTGATAAGTCTTAATCTACTAGATTAATCTACTAGTAGATTTCAATGTGTGGACTGTTAGGCTTGAGACCAAGAGTACTCTTCACACAATGATGTTCAAAGATAGTCTGCTGAACAATTTTCTTTTTGGGTTGGCACCTGTGGCTCAAGTAGTAAGGCACTGGCCCCATATACCGGAGGTGGCAGGTTCAAACCTGGCCTTGGTCAAAAACTGCCAAATTAAAAAAAAAAAAATGTATTTGCCATTAACAATTTTCTTCTTGGTTAGGTTGCCTCTTTGTTCTCTTCAGCTTGTAACTAACTGATTGTGAGACCTGACCCAGCCACATTTTGGAAAGCAACCTTCTTTACCCCAAAATTTCCAGATTTAAATGTTAATTCCATCCAAACTCTCAAACTGATGTGTAAATTTGAATTGCTAAAAAAACAAAATAAATAAGTAACAAGGTAAGCCAAGGGTCTTGTATGAAACAAAACTGTCTTTCAAAAGTGAAGTATAATAAATATATTCTTTGATAAACTAAACTGAGGAAATCTGCTATTGGCAGACTTATCCTACAGAAAATGCCAAAAAGGGCCCTTCTGGCTGAAGGATGAAAATGCTTGACAGTAAACTGAATCTACACAAAAAAATACAGAGCACTGATAACAGTAACTATGTAAGTAAATAAAAAACCAACATAAATGTAATTTTTGTAAGTTTTATTTTACCAGTTTTAAAAGAAAATAGTACAACAGTTATAAAACTATAATGATATAATTTGTGTGATAATAATAGAAAAGAACAAGGAGGAAATGGAGCTATACTTATTCAAAACTTTTGTATATTATTGAAATGAGATTGATACTTATCTGACATAGATTGTTTTAAATTAACATTGTGATATTAACACCCAGGGTAACCACTCAGACAATAAAAATAGTAAACTCTAAAAATAGTAAAATAAACAAGTGACATAAAATTACACAAGAAAATACGTATTTAAGAACAAAAAAAGACATGTCATACACAGAACAAATAACAAAGGGTGGAAGTAAGTCCTATTGTACAATATCACATCACATTAAATATAAGTTTATTTATATACTAGTAAATATTTTCCATATACTAAATGAACTAGATCTATTTATACTGCTAAACAAAGATCTCCAGAACAATGTCAAGTAAGGTAAAGTAAGGTGCAGATGAATGTACACAATAAAATAAAATTAAAATATATGATGTGCATATATGTTTACTTGTATATTTCTCTAAAGATACATAAGAAATATTATCTATTGTAAAGCTCAAGGGTTAAGTGTGTTGGGAAGAAAGTAGTATCTTTCTTCTACTGGTTTTTATTTTTACTATACATATGTATCGTGTTGTAATTGTTTTTTTTTTTGAAATAGCCCATTCCACAGTCATAAAATAATGGACGTTCTCAAAATTGAAGAAAAATACAAATTACGTGTTCCTTTTATTCCTTTCTCAATTATCTGCCTATTCTAACTGGAGGACCATTTGATTAGAACTATTAGCCTCTATGCATTGCTCAGCAGTAGTTTAGGGTAAAATTTGGATAGAACAATGATACAGCCATTGTTTCAAATATGGCTAATTGCAGCTCACCTAACATTCCAATGATTTCAGGGTCAGGTGAAATAAAAGGGTGGAGACAAACTTGAAGTGTGCCTGCCATCTATTAATGTATTCAGATTTTTTTTTTTTTTTTAATGTTATGTTGGTGAAATTGTTTATGTAGCTTGCTGTCACTTCTTACTCCCAGATATAAAATCCCAATCAATTACTTGGAACTTATTTCTAATTCTTGGTCTTGAAAACAAGTTAACACTCAGTATAATCAAATATGAAAGGTGAAAAGTAGAAAAGTGAAAGATAATCAAAAACCTTCTTGTATAATTTCTGTGATCGAGTTGGAAAAAATGCAGGAATTAATTTGCCATTTTATGAAAACTATGGCCAAGTCTGTGCCAAAGAAATTATGATCCACAGCAGTCAGTACTGCTACAGAAAATGAAAGAGTAGAAACGAAAAAAAAGTTTTCATTGTTTGACATATTTTGAACTCCATTAAATATACTCAATATTTTGAATATGTACTAAATCTCTACATTCATATGCAATTCAAAATACTTGCCACTTTTAAAAATTTAATCACAGCATAACCCTCAGAAAAGCTGCATATTTTTTGTGAGTTAACATGATATTAAAACAATGTTTTTTTCGTAGCAGTGAGTTAAGTTGCAATCCTGCTGGCTAGTCTGTTCCTTATAAAACCTTCACAAATATTCTGACTGCTGTGACCAAATTAGCCATGCACCAAAATGTACCAGTCCTTGTAACAGCAGAAATGAGGAGATACTCCGCATCAGATGTGCCATGTTTGTGCCCTTCGTCTACATAAGCATGGGCTTTGTACAAGAAAGATGGTTCAATAAGATGAAATGGGGGTGGGGTGGCTGCTAGAGAATAAGAAAACTGTTTACTTTGGGAATCTTAATGAATATGTCAGCAGACATTTATTTCACGTATTTCATGTTAGATCCACATGCTGCGTGAATATTTTGATGTATGAAACTGCACATATTTACTGGGACACGCTTTGAACATACTGAGATCAAAGTAGACTATAATAACCCACTAATTCTGAAATAGATATTAAGAATTAACTGCATGCTTCATTATATTCAGTTAAGTTAATCATCACGAAATAATTACAGGCATTACCGTTTAATTCATTTTTTTAAAGAGCAACCTCATTATTTATAATATATCACTCCCGCTTCTCATGAATGAGCCTCTGCAGAGCTGCAGAGATTGTCCCTCAGAGGCTACTGATATTCTTATGAAGAGGGTGAACAAAATTACTGCTATATATATTCTGCACTGTAAATTGTCCATGATAAGTAACAAATGATGCTCTTTACTTAATTATCTTTCATAGTACAATAATTTATGTGTTAGACTGATTTAATAATTTGAGTTTACTATGTGTAGAGGAAGTGGATTAATTAATGTGATCCTATTTAAACAGATTTAATCTCACAGAACAAAAATTCATTTTATCATTTCTTATTCTTCTTGAATTATTTGAATTGCATTCTAATGGAAAACCATTGTAGAAAACTTAAAATATACCCCTCCCATAAAAATTATTTTTGAGTTAAAAAATATTTTCCCAAAATGCATTATTGGTGAAAATGAATAAAGAAAATATGTACAAATAATAGAAACGGTTGACTTTTTACTCTATTTCTCAATAGTTATACTATTTTAGCACATACCTGCACCATTGATTTTTATCCTTTTTTCTACTGACTTATGGCTTCAAGGTTAAGCACATTTATAGGAAAAGACACAGAAATATTCTCCCTTCTGATAGATGGGGAACTAGAATGCATTTTACTTGGTTAATAATAAAATGTGAGGTTTATTTATAAAATTGGCACATTTATGAAGTACTATTATATATTATAATATATAATATTATAATATATATACAATTATATATATATTATAAAATTATAATACAATTTTCTTTGTATTTTCTTTGTATTATAGTAATGAACCTTGGTTAAATATTTTATACTGGTATAATTTAATTTGAAACTTAACATTTTAATTCAAATTTTATACACATAATAACTGGCTAGAATAAAACTAAATTTTATTTTAGGAACAGGTAAGAGAAACATGGTAAAATGTAGAGTTGGTAACCCAAAATAATGAGTACTCTGAATAATCTGACTAATCCCTCTGAGGTAGCATCTCAATACCATTTTACTTTTAGTAAGCATTTTCTCGGTCCATTAGGTTGAATCCAATTTTCTTGGTCCTGTGTTATAGTGAATTTTTTTCCCTCCACCTTCAAGGTTGTCTGGTTTTTATTTGATCCTGCTAGGGTTTAGTATAACTATCTTTGAAAAAAATAGTCAACGCTTTATAATCAATGCAGCGACTGATAAAAAAGTATAAGTCACAATTTTACTACAAGTGTATGCGGGTGGAAATCTGAAAATTTCATACAAAAATCAATAAAATATCTTATATAAAACCTATTTTTCTTAACTCTTTTTTAATGTTTAATCACAGCTGGAAACCAAGGTTTTGCGGGTTTGTAAATAAATTTCTTGTGTAAGTTTTATTGATTTTTGAGGGGTATTAGAATATTTATTTTCTTCTTCCAGATTTAGATAGGAGTTTTTTTAAATTTTACACAGCTATATTAAAATAAGAATTGTGAGATTCATTATACAATTGTATTTAATATCCTCGCTTTATATGAACCCTTTACAGGGTCTATTTTTTAAAACCTTAGGCAAATTACATAAAAAAATGCATATATTTTTAGATTCTAAAATACAAGATTTATCAATCATCCTGTATCCATAGTCCCCTCCCTTCCTTTCTTTTGCTTTCTCTCTCTCATTCTCTTTTCTCTTTCTTTCTTTCTTTCTTCCTTTATTATTTTATTCTTTTCTTTTGTTCTTCTTTCTTGTTCTTTCCTTCCTTTTGTTGTAGTAATAACACATAAAAACCATGCTCTTAAAAAAATCTTTCCAGTGCTAAACACAGTATTGTAAGTAAATTATAGACACAATGTTATATAACAGATCTCTAGAATGTATCCCTTTTGCACAACTGAAATTTTATAACTATTGATCACCAACTCCATTTCCTCTTCCCCGCTGGAATTCACCATTCTATCCTCTGTTTCTCTGGGTTCAACAAATTAATATCCCTCATATAAGCAGAATTATATACAGTATCTTTTCTTCTGTGACTGGCTTATTTCTCTTAGGACAACAACCTACAAGTTCAACCATGTACTCACATACGGCAGGGTTCCTTTATTTTTTCATGGTTGAATAATATGTGTATTTCATTATACATGGATATGCCACTTATTCTTTATCCATATATATGCCACTTATTCTTTGTCTCTCTCCCTCTTTTTTTTTTTTGTTGCAGTTTTTGGCCATTTCTGGGCTTGAACCTGCCACCTCTGCTATATGGGGCCAGCGCCCTACTCCTTTGAGCCACAGGCACTGCCCCTGCCATTTATTCTTTATACAATCATTCATCAATGGTCATTTAGTTTGTTTCTATATTTTGGCTGTTGAAAATAAATAATGATGCAATGAACATAAGAGTACAGATATTTCTTGGAGATCTTGATTTTGATTATTTTGGGTATATACACATATACACACATACACATACATATAGGCACAGACATATATGAAAAGTCATACAAAATAGAGATTCTGCCTTCATGAAATGTGAAATATTTGAAGAGAAAAATATATATGGATATAAATGCAATTAAATCAGATACAATCTAATCAGCAATAACTAGGCAACAGAAAAATAAATTTATTAGATCACTAAAATAAGATATAGATAGAATGTTGACTATTTGAGATTATATATAAATATGTGTCAGAAAGAATTTTGGACAAAATGTAAAGATTTCCAAGAAAACAAGTTTTTTGACATAAACAAAAAATTCTCTACAAAAGAAATTAAGACTCACAATTTATTATTATTACTATACCAGGATTTAGTAGAGATACATGCACTTTCATCCAGGGAAAAGAATTAGGAGTATTGGCTTGGTGCCCATAGCTCAGTGAGAAGGGTGCCGGCCACATACACCAAGGCTGGCAGTTTTGAGCCTGGCCTGGGCCACTGAACAGCAATGAAAACTACAACCAAAAATAAAGTAGCCAGGCATTGTGGAGGAGGCCTGTAGTCCCAGCTAGTCAGGTGGCTGAGGCAAGAGAATTCCTTAAACCCAAGAGTTTGAGGTTGCTGTGAGCTATGATGCCACAGCACTCACTGAGGGCGACATAGTGAGACTGTCTCAAAAAAAAAAAAAAAAAAAAAAAAAGAAAAGAAAGAATTAGGAATATAATTAAATGTGACTTTATCTAAAAATGTTAATAAAAATTAAAATTTTCAGTGACATTTTGTCATCAATAATCCATTCAACCAGTATTTGTTCATATAGTTTTTAGAGACAGGGTCTTACTCTATTGCCCAGGCTGAAGTGTAGTGGTACAATCAGACTGCTGTGGTCAGTCTCTAATTTCTGGGCTTAAATGATTCCCCTGTCTCAGGGTCTTGAAGAGTTGGGAACATTGGCATGCACCTCCAAACTTAGGTAATTTTCCTTATTTTTGGAGATGAGTCTCCAAAAGGAGTCTTATTCCTAGCCTCATATGATCCTCCCTCCTCAGCTTCCCAAAGTGCTGGGATTACAGGTATTTGCAACTATGTCCAGACTCAACCAACTTTTATTTAATGCCTATTATGTGGCAGTCTCTAGGGGTTGAATATTTTATCCAACTTCCAACATTCCCCCAGTGATCTCTGTCTTCTAGTATCCATTCCCATTTATAATTCCCTACCACATTTCCCCAGGGTGGTTGTGCTTGACAAATAAGATACCGCAGAAGCAATGGTATGTTCAACCAATAGGTTATAATGTACAGTGTCTTCTATCTTAAACCCATTTTTGTTCTTGCCTCTTTGCTCTAGAAGAAGATACAATGTGAGCAGTCATTCACAAACTTATGTGGCAAGGAACAGAGGTCTCTTACCAACATCCTTTGGGGTGAGCATGAAAGAGGATCTACCAGACCCAGTTAAGTCTTCATCTTGCCAAAGATGCAACTGAAATCTTGACTGCAACATGAGGCAAGACTGGGTTAGAATCAATCAGCAAACACTTTCCAGAGAACTACTATGTAGAACTTTTTAAAATAATACACGTGTGCTGTTTCAATCTGCTAAGTGTGGGGTAATTTGATATAAACCAATAAATAATGAATGATTGGGTACTTGGAAGGGGCCTGCTGCTGTAACAACAGCAACAACAACAAAAAATGTGGGCCTGGCTTTGAGATTGGGAACAGGAATTGCAGCATGTGTTAGTGAAAGACTAAGTGGCTTGAATAAACTATTACTTGAACCCTCATGGCCTTTCATAAACCTGTGGGTGAAGGCTCATAGTAAAGGTAGAAAACCATTGCTTGGAAAACATTAAATGTGGTTTCAAAGCAAGGATCATATCCAAGGTACTTCCACGCTTTCCTTAAAAACATAATGCATAAATTAGAATCACAGTCCTGCTACTTACTAGCTGTGATTTGTGGGCAAGTTATGTAACTTCTTTATGTCTTAATTTTTTCTTCTGAAAACAGTTATAACATAAATACACACCTCAGAGCACTGTTATAAAGATTAAATGTGTCGATGCAAGTGAAGTGATAACACAAGTAACTGACACTTAGCAAACAACATGTAGCTGCTAAACATTATTGCAATTTGGAAAGAAATAGGATAGTATTAATGAAATTAATTTATTTTTTAAAAAGTACATTTTTAATTGGAAAATTATAGATTTCACACATATTATAAACTGTAAAATAGTAAAAGGAAGAGAACAATCTTAGTATTATTCTTTTTTATTTGTCTTCCTTTCAAATTGGCAAAGAATTAATTTAAGGATTTAAAAAATAGAAATATATTATTTAAATATTATTTCTATTGTTAGATATTGAAAAAAGATAAATAATTATAGAGTCACATTCACCACATAGACTAAGGTCATTATTGGTTAAGTCCCAGAGCATATCTTCCTTCTTTTATAGTCGGACAACAGAAAATTCCTCATGAAGAGGAGAATATAAATAAATTAAGGTATAATTGTAATTGGTTGAGTAGACAGTTAAGCACATATTACCATAAACAAGAAATTATTTCCAGGAGGTATTTTAAGATCATACTGACAACAGTGATTTCCTACTGAAACAATCTGGAAAAATTAGATATTTATGTAGAGTCACAAAAGTTTTAGAGGATTGGATTACTCATGAAATTAAAAGACATGACTCTTTAATAACTGTAAAAAATCAGAACCTATTTACTTCTATTTTAGGTAGCCAGTTATGCAATTATAAATAGCTTATAAGATTAAGATATCATGCTATTTGCACAAAATTAATGTTCTCAAATTTATTTAGAGGCCTAGTAACTTAAAATTTCCTACCTCTTACTATGTATTATTTAAAATTTATTTATTTATTTATTTATTTATTTTTTTAGTATATATTCATCATCACCAAAAGGCATTGAATATTGGGAGATATTTATTTTCTAAGATAAGAGGAGAAAAAATATGGTCTTTTAATGCTCCAGTACTTATTTTGTTAGTTATTAATCAGAGTGGAAAATATACTAGAAAAAGAAGCAAACAAAAAAATCCCCAGCAAATCTAGGGAAAAAACAATCCATCAATAATACTTAGTCTGTTAGATGGAATTTTCTGATTGTCTAAAGCATTCCAGAAGCAGATGGGCAGTTACTCTAAATTATAGACCTTAAAATAAATCAATTTACAATATATTCCTATAGGAGAGTCCTTTACTCCTGAGTTCCAGGATGACCTTATGTAAACCTGAAACTTGTCTCCACCATTGTCAAAGTCTCATAGTCTTCTGATTAGATGTCCTGTATTAGATCATCCCTTGCCATCCACTGGAGGACTGATTGCTGGATGAATACCAAAAATCATAGTTGAAGATGTCTAACCTTGTAAGTTCTCTAGGGAATGCTGGAGGAAAAAGAGTCATGTTGAGCCACACATTAAATACACAAACACTAACAAAAACTGATGAGAAAAAAAATCTGTATAAATTTCATATTTGCTGCCAAGATAAGCAGAAAGCTCCTCCCTTAATAATCCTAATTTTGCAGCAGCCAATTCAGAGTCTTTTAAATTTGTCCAGCATGTTCCAAGTTTGTGATCACTAATGTGAAAATATACAGATCTAACTAATAAAACATCTTTCTTTTTTATTTGACATTTTTTATGATAAAAGAAAAGTGGGCAACATAAAACTACTGGGGTAGTTGACATTTATTTGACAAACCAATGCATCAATATCTGGTTTGAAGAATGTAATGTCAATTATCAGAGAGTTCTCCTGGTGCTAATCAGATATTTTGGTGCTAATTTTATTGTTAATGTGCTTCATTCTTAAAAATAGTTGCTAGCAGAAATAGGTGCTGGCAAAAAGCAATGATGAATAAGATGGTGCTCCATTTCCTACACACTGTCAAATTTCTGGGCATAGAGTATTTTGTACTAGTCAGAAATAAGCTTTTGTATCTCAGTGGTATCAGTTATTTCCATTTCATTTCTGATTGAGGTTATTAAAGATTTAACTTTTCTGTTTCTAATTAAATCTGGCCAATGGTTTATTGATTTTATTTATCTTTTTGAAGAACCAACTTTTTTTTTCATTAATCCTCTGAATGATTCTTTTGTTTTCAATTTTATTTGTTTCTAATTTCATTTTGGTTATTTCTTGGGCTAGGTTTGGGATTGGATTGCTCTTCCTTTGCCATTTCTTTAAGATCATTTGTTAGGTTGTTGACATGCTCTTAGTTCCTGCATAATTTAAATGATAAATACAAAAGTAATTATACATTTATCTTCTATACACAATAGGTAAAGATTCAATGTGTGATAACAATACAACAGTGTGAGGTTACACAGGTTACTGGAGCAGAGTTTATATGCTCTTGAAGTTCACTTGGTATCATTATAACTAGATTGTTATAAATTTAGAATATTACATATAATCTTTATGTTAACATCAAATAAAATATTCCAAAACTGTACACAAAAGAAATGGAAACAAAATAGTTCATTATGAAAAATCAACTAAGTGCAATAGAAATAGTAATGGAAGAAATTAGGAGTAAAAACATATGAGGCATAAAGAAAAATAAATACCAAAACATCAGAATTAAGTCCTTCCTTTTTGGCTATTACTTTAAATGCAAATAATTGAACTCCTCACTCAAAAATCAGAGATTAGCATAATGGATGCTAAAAACAAGATGTAGCAATATGCAGTTTATAGGAGACTCATTTTAAATTAAAGATACAAATAGCCTAAAAGAATGAAAAAAAATATTCCATGCAATAGTAACTAAAGAGAACTTGAATACTTATATTAATATTAGACAAAATAGACTTTAAGTCAAATTAATACAGGAGGCAGAAAGATATTTAAATATTGATGAATAAGTCAAATTACTAGGATATAACAATTATAAGCATGTGTTCCCTCTTGTACATTGCTGGTGGGAATGCAAAATGGTATAACAGCTGTGGAAAACAGTTTGATTGTTCTTTTAAAAGCCATAAAATTACCATATGGCCCAGAAATTTCAGTTTTAAGTATATACCCAGAAGAATTTGAAGCAGGGACTCAAGTAGTTTTATATACTAATATCTATTGGAGCCTTTAGCATAATAGCTAAAAGTGGAAACAAGTGAAACATCAATCAATACAATGAAGTATAATTCAGTAATAAAAAGATAGAATATGCTGCCCCTTGATTAAGCTTGAAAACATTGTCAGTGCAATGATCTAGATATAAAAGGGAAAATGTTGTATTATTAAGTTATAAGAATACGCAGAATAGGTTATTTGGTAGAGACAAAAAGTAGATTAGAGGTTACTAGGTGCTATTGGATGGGAAGAATGAGGATTTATTACCTAATAGCTATATTTCTGTTTGGAGTGATAAAAGTGTTTTGAAAATAGACAGTAATGATAGTTTCACAACACTGTGAAAAAAAGTGATACTGAACTATACATTTAAAATAATTAAAATGGCAAAATTGTGTGTGTGTTTGTGTCTGTCTGTCTGATTGCAATAAGAGAAATACATAAAAATAAATAAATAAAAAAGAAGAAGAAAGAAAAACATATTGTTTCATCCTCAGGTTTATCACTACAAGGCTAGCAATGCCAGAAGCAAGTCTAAATCTTTCCCAACAGCCTTGAAATATCTTAAACTTTGTTTGCCCTCACTTAGGTAATATGTTCAATTCAGTATCAACCACATTGATCTTGGGCACTAGGTGCTCTAACCAGACAACAATGACACTTGTAATCACATCTCTAGCAATAAGGGTAGATTCCACTGCCTGCAAGTCTTAATTATAAACCTATAATAAAATATTAAACTGCAAATTATAGGAAAATAAAATTTTAAGAAATATCAAAAATTGTCATAAGCTTTTAATATGATTTATAGTTATGGGAGCACAAGTTCATTTTTTTTTTTGAACAATTGCATTTTAAAAATATGTTATGCTTAGTAAATGTGCTGTCTCAATCTCTTAGTTGAAGTAATTTCATAAGGTAGGGATGGTAATATGTCAATTAATAATTTTGTGGTGATTAATAAGCTTTATAGGTTGACTGTATTGATTAGTTACAGAAATAAGACATTTATTTGTCTTTACTTTTTAATGGCTTTTGCTGTATGACGCTATCCTTCAGAGACATGCATCCAATCACAGTATTGCACTCTCTCTTACCCCTTCATGTTTAAAGAACTCGGTCTCAAAAGAAAACTTGTTTTCTGAAAAATGTATGCATGAAAAGTCTGTTAAATTTCTAACACTACGTATTATACTAGTTATTAAGTGAGTATAACCATCCTGGTTAGCATTCAGTTGGAAAATCCAGAGCACACATTACAGCTTCTTAGGCTCATACATTTGTTTGCAGGATAACTTTCAGATAGTGCACTTAGTTCTGTTTTCAGTCCTACATTGAGTCTTTGGAAGGTAAGAATTTTAGACCAAGTTGGGAGAAGAGGATTGTTGGAAGCAAAAATAATGTTGACATCCTCCAGATCACACTTTGTTATAATATACTGACATATTGTTCAGGTTAAAGTAAGATTGCTGAGACGCTTGACACATTCCAGAAAAGAATTTGCCTCTGGACGTGATGTACTATAATGAATGACAAAAGACATGAGACAAAATTTATAAAAGGTAGATTACTAAGTTGGAACACAGAAAATTTTGCTCACAGTGTTCACATATAAATGCCAGTGTCAGAAGAATGCAAATGTTAACTTTCAAGGGATATTTGAAAATTGTGTGACAACTTTTAGAGGAAAACAATGATTTATCTCACACCAGAGAAGCAAAATTTACTACCCGGGTATTTTAAGAAGAGAAGTTAAAATATGTTGTTTTTAATTAGTTGCCTGCTTCTCTTTGAAGTATTTGGACCTACAATATTTCCATTAATAAAATTGCATTAGTGAATTAAATTCTTGAAATGACTTTTTTTAAACCAGTACTTTTTCAAGAATTTTTTTTTGGATTGAGGGGGAGTTAGTCATCCTAACAGTGCTCTAGGAAAATACACAGCTTTAGAATTGCTTATGAGGTCTGCTTGCTACTATATAGCATATTAAAGGAAGTTAGAAATTATTTGGATTCTTAATCATAAAAGCCCTGCAGCTAGAATGATAAGCAATACTTTGAATCATTATAGTGTTTATTTCTATAAACACATTTATTTATTTCACACATACTTAGCCAGCACAGTAAGTACCCTTGTGGTATGGAAAATTGAATTCAGCTTTAAACTACTTAACTTCTCTCTGGCTTGCGTTTATTACCATTAGATGCCTGGGTATCAGGGCATGGTTTGTAGGCAAATTGTTCCACCCTGGGAGAAATTGAGGTATAAAGAGAATCTAATTATGGGTCCTACAACTAGTAATAGCTCATGGTGTTTTACTCCTATTCCATGCTCATTCTGCTAGAATGTCTTCAAACATTTCATTAGTTGGTTGATTTGGGCAATTTCATTATCATTAGGAGCAAAACCAATTCCTCTAGCCCACTGCTGTAGGAATAATAAAGCTGGCAACCACAAGCCCAAGGCATATTGACAACTATGCTTCATACTGGCTTTGTTAGGGTCTCTAGTCCTTTGCCTAAATTTTCCTGAAATGTTCCCATCCTGTAAAACAAAACCAAATGAAACTAAAACTTTCCTTCAACATTGTTTAGCCCCAAACTATTGTAATAAATAAATTCCCAACGTATAGTTTAAAATACAGTGTACTAATTGAAGACTTAAGGTCTAGGGAAACAATTACTTGGGATACTGTTGAAAACTTACATGATTCCTCTTGAATGTTCCTTCCTCTATATTGACCTTTCATTCCTCTTTTACTCAGCTTCCCTTTCACTCAAACATCCTGAAGCTTCAGAGGTACTGGCCAAATTCATGGGTAGATATCCATTTAATTCTAGTTAATCCATATCTTTATTTTTTCTTCATTTTAATGATTCTTGGAATAAAGAGAATATATAAATTATATGTGAAGAATTAATAAAAACCTATTATATATTTTTTATATATGGTATATATTTATATATATATATAAACCTACTGCTGCATCCTTGAAAAAGTACTTTAAATTTTTATGCCTTTCAAATTTATAGGACTGTAGTCATACTAGATATATTAATTAGTGAAACTACATCTAAGTTGATGCACAATGCTGTGGTTCATTTCTTTTCATTGCTATCATCATCCACCATGTAAATATATCAATTATTTTTCAGTTCAACCCAGAGATGGTTATATAATTTGTGAAGCTCAGTTATAAATGACAGTATGAAATGAAGCCCCTAGTTCAAATAGTATTAAGAATTTTAAGATGGTGATATCAAAACTTTACACAAAGTACATGACATTTAAGCGTGGGACCCTTAGGTCTGCACGAATCATATGCTCATGAAGCCAATCCTGATTCCCTAAGTGATTGAAACATTAATTACTTGGTTTGTTTGTATGTTCTTAATTACCAACACAGTTGCTGTAAGCATCCTACTAAATTTTTCCTGGAATATATGTTCGAAAGTTTGTCTGGACTCTGGAATCTGCTGCATCAAAGTACAGGCACTTAAAATTTAGTGCTAATGGAAGCTTGTTTATCAAGTGCATAGTATAGTAACATTTTCAAAATAGTAGATGAGATCTCTCTTATTTCACAGACTAACCAACATAAAGTATACTTAATGATTTATAATAGTATTTCATTATGATTTTAATTTGCATATTAATAAGATAATAATCTTCTCTCATAGCATGTAGTGATGCTAACCAGGGTTGGAATTTCATTCACTCAAATAATGTGGAAAAGTTGCCATCTTCATACTGAGTGTTTTCTAATCATTGAACATGGTGTTTATCCTTATTTTGAATCTTTTAACTTTCTTAGAAATATATTTTATAACTTTCTGCATAGAATCCTTAGACATTTTATTAGAATTCTCCCTTAGTACTTGATAATTTTAATTTATAATTTTTACCTAGTTCTAATAAATTTTAGTGTAATGTTTGTCTGAATAACTATATTTCCTGTCTCTATATTACGAATCCTGTATTTTCTGATTACTTAACCTCATAATCTCAACTTTTTTTGGTAACCTACAAAAATTTACTTCTGAGAAACACTTAACTTCTTACTACAAAACCAGATTAATTATAATCTTTCAAACGTGGTTCCTCTTTCTGTATTTTTCATACTTTTCTTTTCAAAGCTTTCCTTTATGGTAACAGTGCATGTTCCTGACTCTTTTTTATTCTTTTTTCTTTTAAACATTATTCCAGAGAGTCACCTTCCTGATAAAAGTATTTAAACCATTTTTTCCTAAGTTTCTGCTTGATGTTTTATTTTTTTTTAATCAAAATAACATTTTAGTAGTTGAAATCAGCATTTCCATAACTTTAAATATCCTGTCTACTCAGTAACTCTTAATTTAAAATTGAAAATGTTACTTTTCTTTTTAACCTGGAAATTTCCCTTTATTTTCCGTATCCATATTTCTTTCCACACCAAACGCTATATAATTCAATAATGACTAAAACCACATATTCCTTTTATATCCCCCATGTAAAAATGTTATAAGTTTTGTCACGAATGTATCTGCTAATGTACTCAACTGTCAGGAAACAGATCTTTGAGTGGCCCTAGGGCTTAAAGAGGTTTGCTATTATTTTCATGTTTTTGTCACTGGAACTTTGTTTACTAACCCTTGAGCTATAGTCTCATGGATTTTTTTTTTTCACTGTTCATGAATATTTTTTCAGTACCTTCAGTACTTTTAAACAAATTCACATAATTTATTAAAGAGAAAATAAATCCTCAAAATAATTTCAAATGAGTATGTATCCCAAATGTAAACTCTCCTGATCTCACTATCCTGCTGAGAGGTGGACTCATTTCTTCTCAGTAATGCAAAACCCAACAGGCATTAATGTGTTTAGGTTGAATAATAACAGAAAATATGGAAAATTTATTATATTCCGGGGACTTTGTGTAGCATTTTGAATGAATTAATTTATTAAATCTTCATATAAATTATAATGATTCTCTAGTTATAGAGAGAAAAACTGAGATTTGGGGAAGCTAGATAATTTATCCAACATTACTCAAAGTGGTAGAACCACTTGGTTCTGAAGTAGCAAATGCAAAGCCTGTGAATTTAAATGGTCCTTCTTTTGGTTCTATTTCCTGTATAGAGAAATGAGTGATGACAGAAGACTGTAGCTTTGTCTAATTCAAGAAAACAGTGAAAAAGAAATACTGTCCAGACAGCTGTGAAACCAGATTCCCTCAGTGTATGAATCCCAAAAGGACTTCCCCAATTCTGATTGAAGTTGCTCTGAGCACAAAAATTCCAGGCCATGAATCTTGATATAATACTCAACTTTGTTTATTTCTAAAACATCCATTCAATATTTATGTCCCATATGTTTTCCCTCTTGTATCTCAAATCTGTCATATTCTTTTTATTATCATTGCACTAGGGTTCTACTTGGGAATAAGTGACTCAGATCTAGGAAATAGCAACCTTCTTTGCAATAACTATATACTTTTTTAAATTGGCAAATAGAGGATTAGAGATTATAGTAGTGGCTTAATATTTGTCCCCCTCATAGAATATTGTTTATCCTTTAGAGAAGGTACATGATAAAGCATGCTTGTTAAAATAAGATTACCTGAAGTTATAATAGATGATAAATATACAAAGCTTATATTTCATATATCAAAATGCAAAAAGAAATAAGAAGGAATAATCCAAAATTGGAAGCATAAAAATGTAATATAGAAAATAAATTAGTTAAGGTAAGTAATGTAAATTGTTACTTTTCATTATATCCAAAATATACTAGTGTAGGACATGCTATTGTTATTTACCATTATTTCTACTTATTCCTGTGAGAAAATTGTACTTCTATGACTTGTTGACCTCAAGACTGGTCCTGTGACCTGTTTTGCCATTGAAACATAAGCAAAAGTCATACTTTGAAGTTGAACATTTAAAAATCTATACATGGTTGCCTAAGAATATTTCTTCCTCCAAAAATGAAAAATTTTTGAATAAAGACTGATAAGCATCCTAGATATGGATGAAATAGATAGAACCAGAGTGGCCCATTATGGACATGTGACCATGAACCAAAATAAACCACTTTGATTTTTAATAACACAGAGTTTATCTTATCTGGAATGATAGAGTTATTCAAGCATGATTGTAGTTCTAGATACTCAGGAGGCTGGCAAGATGATCACTTGAGCTCAGGAGTTTATAGTGGTGCCACCACTGTACTGTAGACAGGATAACAGACTCAGACTATGTTCAAAAAAAAAAAAATGAATAAATAAATGAAATGGTCATCACAATAAAGAGTATAAATATTTTGCTTACCTGAGACATTCTGAAATATATTATATATTCAAAGTGAACCAAAATAGATGCAGAATTTATATGTATATATATGTATGTATTCTCATCAAGATTATGCTATCTTAATATTTTATAGGAAAATGAATATATATGGTCACTTAAGTTGTATTCTACAACTCTAAATGAGAGAATTACAAAAATTTAAGAACTATCTTAAGTTTATACACTAAAAAAGAGATGAGAAATATAAGTTTTTAAAAAAGAGGAAAACATATTACATCATTTGAAGTGAGAAAATAATTATAAATATATTCAAATTATTTTAGAAATTATTTTATAATTATATTTCTGGACAAAAATGTTTATTGTTGATGATAATGTTGAATTCCAAAAGTAATTCAAGGAAATCAGCAAGTGAGAAAATACTAAGAAAAACAGAAAAAAATAAAATAAAATAAATTGTCAACCAATTTACTCTAAATGGTCTTTATAGGGGAAATTCATAAAATTTTAATCTTATTTGGTTTTTAGATAAAAGATTGAAAACATTGTCAGGTAATACATAATCTATAGAAAACATAGATAAATTAAAAGTATATATGACTTTTCCAATCTATGAAAATAAGCCTCTCTCCCTTCCAAAGTAAAAGCAAACACAAAAATATCAAGGTACAGACAGTTATAAACAGATCTGACAGCTGTCAGCTCAGAGCTGGCATAGCAACTGTAAGGTGTTCCACTGAACATGAAAAACTTTACAAATTCCAAATATCAGATGAGGTCACTCTATAATCCTGATGGAAAGCAAACAAAATCTCTCTGTAGTCACTTCCAAACACAAACAAAAGCACTGTGCAAGGTGGGGGAAAAAAATAAAAAAAGCCAAATAATCTCCTTCCCAGACTACCGTGAGTAATTACTGTTTTTTAACAAATTATAGTTTTAGGCTTGCTCTTTTTTCTTTGCATCATCCTAGTAAACAATGACTAATATACTGACCAAGAGTACCCTCAGCTCGACAAAAGTTTAAACAAGTTTCCTCCTCACTACAGGCCCTTGGTCTCTTTTGTTCAGAACAGCTAATGTAGAAAACTTTCTATTATATATTTTTTCTGCCCTTTTGAAATGTAAATATTCTCCCAGCCTCTTGCCAATGTTACTAACTAGGATTGTCTTTCTTATGGACCTGGGAGTAATCCTTTTGATATATAATCATAAAAAAATAAAAAAAGGTAGCACTCCTGTCTCACAGTCTCTGTGGGAGAATAGAAGCTTAATTTCTTCAATAAGCTCTAATTAGCAAACACAGATGGCCTAATTACCTTGACCAACCTCCTACCTAATGTCCTCCAGTACTTTTACATAAACATTTGAAAATCCTTTACCTCAGCATTTAAAAACTCTTCTTTTTGTTTCAGTAGCTTGAGTTCTTTCTCTCTCATATTGCAATAGTCTTAACCCCTGCTGCAACAGTCTTTGGAAAAGTTTTCCTTGACTATTTAACTGTGTTTGGTACAAGTTTGCTTTTTTGGACAATACCTAATAGAATCACCAGTGTTTCTTAATGATCCTCAATCCTAAAGTAAACTGGTTCATCGAACCATCCCCAAATCTTCTAAAACTACCCCAGATCCTAAATAAATACTAATACCTGCTAATTTCCTCTACTAAGATTTCCACTATTCAATTTAATATCTAGTTTTGTTAGACTTGCACTGTTTTTCTGCTAAACTTGACTAGTAAACATGAGTATGACTAACATCACTTATAATATAAGGGACCAAATTCCAAATGGATTAAAAAATACGAATCCATGTTTTCAAAAAATACTACATCAACAAGCTATAATTTGGGGGGAAATGAAAGGATGGTCATTGACTAAATTATGTCAAAATGTAATAGAAATGCAAATGTTTACCACCAAAGAATCTCAAGATTCTCAAGTTTCTTTAAATCACTAAAGTAATACAAAATTAAATATTGCATATGTACACCCAGCATTGGAAAATAAGGTAAAATGTTAAGTATGTTAAATCTGATTATTTCAAGAAGATGCCTTTTAAGTTGAGACTTGAAAGACCAGCAGAAATTAGACAAGAAAAGATTTAAGACTTTTATCAAACTTCAGTGAAAGCTTAATGAATTGGGGCATAAAGTTTGATGAGTGCAGGTTCAGAGAAAGTGAACATGTGAATTCCATTAAATATTTAAAGATAAAATAATAACATTCCTTTACCACTGCTTTTAGAAAATAAAGGTGAAGATACACTTCCCATCTCATACACTATAGGAAGTATTACCCTTGTACCAAAGCCAAATATGAACAACACAAGAGTAGATAGCTGAGCATCAATATTCTTCATGAACATAAACACATAAACATTAATATTTTATTAGCAAATCAAATTCTGGACCACAGAAAAATAATTATATGTCAAGACCAAGTAAATTTATTCAAGTAATACAGACTGCTTTACAATCTGCGAATCAATGAAAGTAATAACCATACTAATAGAAAGGGGTACAGAAAACAAACTGCATGATCATCTCAATAAATATGGAAGAAAGAAGTTTTGACCCATACATTCATAAATTATTAAGAAAATTCAGAAAAGTAGAAAAAAATCCTCATTCCAATAAAAGACATTTATAAAAACCATTTATAAAACCTCACAGATTACCGTGTACACAGTACAGAAAGTCTGAATACTTTCTTCTCAGATTAAGAAAAAGGAAGGATGTCTGCTTTTACCACTTCTATTCAACGTTGTCTTAGAGACTCTACTTTGCTCAGTAAGGCATAAAAAAATTAAATGCAACCATTTTTATTTACAGATAACTTGACAAAATATGAAGAAAATATATTATCAAGGAATTCAAAATAGAACTATTAGGACCAATGAGTATAATAAGATCAAAAGATTCAAAAGTATTGTAAAAATAAATTATGGTTTTAAAACCTAGTATCAAGAAAACAAAAAAAAAAATTGCAGAAAGCAATTTTACTCATGATAATGTCAATAAGAAAAAAATTATCAAAGGAATCACAAATCTCATGGTAGCAACCAAAAAACACTGCTAAGAGAAATTAAGGAACATTTAAAAAATTGAAGAAACATTCTATATACATATGGATAGGAAGAAACAGTATTGTCAAGATGATAATTCTCCTCAATTTTAGCTATTAATTTTTTGTTCTCTCTACAAATATCCAGCAGTCTCTTCTTTAAATCCAGTGTACCTAGAATAGCAAAAACTAATCTTGTAAAAGAATAAAATTCAACTTATCCTTCCTAATAAAGAACCCTCAAGTTAGTAGAAATACTAAAAAGTTGCAGTAATTAAAATATGAAAGCAAAAAATTAATTTGAAAGAAGAAAATTTTTAAAATAGAAGTTTCACTAAAACAGATATTAATAAGTAATAAATACATTAAAAGATATTCAATAACATTATTCATTAGGGAAATGCAAATTAAACTCCAAATGGGATACTACTATATATCCACTGAAATGACTATAATTAGAGGCAGAACATAATGTATTTTTGACAAGGATGTAGAGATATTAGGACCATCAACATTACTGAGCCATTTTAGGCAAAAAATTTGTCAAGTTAATAAAAAGGCAAATTTACCTTTGGACATAACATTTCCACTACAAGGACATTTTTATTACCTGAGTAATAACATGCTCATACAGGCATGTGTCTAGTATTAAAAGCAGCATTATTATGTCTCAATACTGGAAAAAAATCCAGATACCAATTAAATGAAAATTGAATGGATGAACAAATGTGGTTTATCTCTATGAGGAGGTGCTGCAAATAATGGACCACATTCTACAAAATAGATAAATCTCAAAACCAGGCCAAATTAAAGAAGTCAGATGCAATCAATTACAGGTTGTCTTATTCCAGTTATTTAAAATTTTCAGAAAAGGTAAACTTACAGATAAAGAAAGAAGATCAATGGTACTATAATGCTGAGGGTGGGGGGAGATCAAGTTAACTGAAAGTGAAGACCAGGAAAAGTTTTTGGGAAATGGAAATGTTCTAACATTAAATTGTAGTGATGGTTAAAAACTACGTTTTTAAAAATAAAAATAATGAAAGATCATGGGGGAACATTAGGGTTCTTTTTTTATTTTTTATTTTTTAATTATTAAATCATAGCTGTGTACATTAATGCAATCATGGGGCACCATACACTGGTTTTATAGACTGTTTGACACATTTTCACCACACTGGTTAACATAGCCTTCCTGGCATTTTCTTAGTTATTTTGTTAAGACATTTATATTCTACATTTACTAAGTTTCACATGTACCCTTGTAACATGCAACGTAGGTGTAATCCTACCAATCCCCCTCCCTCCATTGATCCTCCACCCTCCCTCCCCTCCCTCTTCCCCTTCCCCTTATTCTTAGGTTATAACTGGGTTATAGTTTTCATGTGAAAGCCACAAATTAGTTTCATAGGCGGGCTGAGTACATTGGATACTTTTTCTTCCATTCTTGAGATACTTTACTAAGAAGAATATGTTCCAGCTCCATCCACGTAAACATGAAAGAGGTAAAGTATCCATCTTCCTTTAAGGCTGCATAATATTCCATGGTGTACATATACCACAATTTATTAATTCATTCATGGATCAATGGGCTCTTGGGTTTTTCCCATGATTTAGCAATTATGAATAGGACTGCAATAAACATTCTAATACAAATATCTTTGTTATGGTGAGGATTTTGGTCTTCTGGGTATATGCCTAGTAGAGGAATTATAGTATTGAATGGCAGATCTATATTTATATCTCTAAGTGTTCTTCATACACCTTTCCAAAAGGAATGTATTAATTTGCATTAATTTTCATTAATTTGCTGCACACCAGCAGTGCAGAAGTGTACACTTTTCTCCACATCCACGCCAATATCTCTGGTCTTGGGATTTTGTGATATGGGCTAATCTTACTAGAGTTAGGTGATATCTCAAAGTAGTTTTGATTTGTGTTTCTCTGATGATTAAAGCTGATGAGCATTTTTTCATATGTCTGTAGTCTGTGAACCTGTCTTCTTCAGAGAAGTTTCTCTTCAAGTCCCTTGCCCAGCCTGCAATGGGATCACTTGTTCTTTTCTTGCTTTATTCGTTTGAGTTCTCTGTGGATTCTGGTTATTAAACTCCTGTCAGAGATATCACCTGAAAATATCGTCTCCCAGTCTGAGGTATGTTTGCTTGTTTTACTTTCTAGGTTCTTGGCTGTGCAGAAACTTGTTAGTTTGATCACGTCCCAGTAGTGTATTTTTGAAGCTGCTTCAATTGCCCGGGGGGTCCTCCTCATAAAATACTCACCCAGACCGATTTCTTCAAGGGTTTTCCCTGTACTCTTTTCTAGTATTTTTATAGTTTCATGTCTTATGTTTAAATCTTTAATCCAGTGAGAGTCTATGTTAGGGAATTGTGAAAGGTGTAGGTCCAGTTTCAGTCATGTGCAGTTAGCCAGCCAGTTCACCCAGCACCATTTGTTAAATAGGGAATCTTTTCCCCACTGAATGTTTTTAATTGGTTTGTCAAAAATCAAATAATGGTAAGTAGCTGGATTCATCTCTTGGTTCTTTATTCTGTTCCAGGTATCTTCTTCTCTGTCTTTGTGCCAGTATTATGCTGTTTTGATTACTATCGATTTATAGTATAGTCTGAGGTATGGTAGCATGATTCCTCCTGCTTTGTTTTTATTTCTGAGTAATGTCTTGGGTATTCGAGTTTTTTTCTGATTCCATATAAAACGAAGCATTATTTTTTCAAGATCTTTAAAGTATGACAGTGGATCTATAAGTATAATTCAACAATAAACAAATTGAAAACTAAGACAATGATTCTCTCAGTTGATGCAGATAAGTTTTTGATAATATCCAGCATCCCTTCATGATCATAACACTTAAGAAAATTGGTATAGAAGGGGCATTTCTTACACTGAAAGAAGCCATCTATAGCAAACCCACAGCCAATATCGTATTGAATGGAGTTAAAGTGAAATCATTTCCTCTCAGATCAGGAACCAGACAAGGCTGCCTATTGTCTCCACTGCTCTTTAACATTGTAATGAAGTTTTAGCCACCACAAGTAGGGAAGAAAAGGCGTTCAAGGGTTTCCATATAGTAAAATTATGGAAAATGTCTTAGCCATAGCTCAAAATATCCTAAGGATAAGAGAATTTATAAAGAAGAGAAACCCTGCAAATGTGAAGAATGTGGCAACTCCTTAACCTGGTACTCACAACTTTTTGCACAGGAACAAGTTCATTCCTAACTCTAAAATGTGAAGAATATGACATAACCTTTAACCTTACTTCAACACTTAAACTAACCATGAATGAATTTATCCTGGAGAGAAATCCTTCAAATGTCAAAATGTGGCAAAGTCTTTAACACGTCCTCAAATCTTTCAACACATTAAATAATTCATTCTGGAGAGAAACTCTACAAATGTCAACAATGTGGCAAAGCTTTTAAACAGTATTCACACATTTCTAGATATGAACAAATTCATTCTGGAAGGAAATCCTTCAAATGTCCATCCACAACATGGCAAAGGTTTTAATCACTATGTGAACACTTTCTAGATGTAAATAATTCTTGAGAGAAACTGTACAAATATGAACAGTGTGGTAAACCAATAACTGACATTGAAACCTGACTGTACACACACACACACAAAAAAAAAAAAAAAAAAAAAATGCAGAAGGAAAACCGTACAAATATGAAGACTGTTGAAATATCTTTACCATGTGTTCATAACTTCCTTTACCTGGTGTTCACAACTTGCTAAGCACAAAATAATTTCTGGATAGAAAGTCTACATATGTGAACAGTGTGGCAATGCCTTTAATTTGAGCTCAAACCTTATTACACATATGAAAACTCATATGGGAGGGAAATTTTAAACATGTGAACAAAATGGCAAATGTTATAATTGGTCTTCAGCCCTTAGTAAACTTGAGATAAATCATACCAGAGAAAAATGCTAACAATATGAAGATGTGGCAAAGTCATATGCCAGTAGTCACAGTATTCTGTACACAATAAAATTCATGTTGAAGAGAAACTCTATGAATATAGAAAACTGGACAAGTGTTTATCTTGTGCTCAAACCATTCTATATATGGAAAATTTCTCACAGAGAAAATCCCTAGAGATGTGAAAAAAGTGTCGAACTCTATAACCAGTACTGACACATTTCACTACATAACAGAATTGATAGAGAAATGCTATATATGCAAAGAGTGTGACAATATCTTTAAATATTTCTCTTACTTTTTTTTTTGCACTTTTGTCTGGGGCCGGGCTTGAACCTGCCACCCCCGGTATTTGGGGCCTGCACCCTACTCTTTGAGCCACAGGTGCCACCCCATATTTCTCTTACTTTTCTAATCATAATTCATAGGAAAGAAATACTCTACAAGTATCGATCATGTCTTAGCAGCCTTATAAGTGAGTTTATCCTTATAGGTAGTGGTAAGGAAAGACAGGGGTGGATGATACTAGAAGATCCTTTGTTCATAATAAGAGGAATAAATTCACCAGAGGGGTCTTCCAAAAAAAAAAAAAAAAAAAAAAAAAACAAGTATTTCAAGAAGGTTTCCATAAACTGAATATATTTTATTGTGCAAAAATTAGTTTCAGAGGTAGAGAGACCACAATATGGAAATATGGTCAAGGCTTCTTTGGAGCATGCATGCAAGGGCTAAGGTAATCAATACTCCTGCCTCAGGCTGCCAAGCAGCTAGGTGTGTTCTATCACTTGACTCATTTTTTTCTAAACATTATTGGTAGGGATGAGGTGTTAATATGGTGCCCAGGCTATTCTTGAACTTTTTGGCCTCAAATGATCCTGCCACCTTGGCCTCCCAAGGCCCTGGGATTATATGTGTGAGCACCTGCTCTGAGCTGAAATATAAAATACACTTTAATACCCATTTCTTACAGTCAATTAATTATTACAGAATTCTTTCATTGATTTTTTCCGAATTCTTGTGTCTATAGCCACAATATGATTGTCATTCAACTACGATCGAAAGAATGGAGTTGCATGCCAATCTGCTAACTTTTTCTCATCAATTAATGGAAAGGAAATCTGATACATGGTATATTGTTGAAAGACATATCATGGTCATACACATTCTTTTCATGAATCTGACATTTTTTTCAGCTTCAGCACGATGCATGTTGGAATTTCACTCACTGGTCAGTGATAACATGCCTTGTGTTGAGAAATATGATAATCATTACAGAGGATTTTCAACAAATAGGCATGAATAAATTTCCATAAATCTCTATTTAACAAGCAAGTGATGGGTCATATTGGCCTGTATTCCTAGACTTTTGGCCTATGCAAGGAATACAAGAATATTTTAGGAAAAAATATGATATTATAAATGTGCCTTGGCCAAGCTGGGTAGTTTAGGACTGTAATCCTACTACTCTTTGGAGGCCCTGGCAGGAAAATTTCTTGAAACACGGAGTTCAAGATCAGCCTGAGCAAAAGAAAAACCCTCAGTGTATAGGAAAACCACAAAAAGTTAGCCATGCATGGTGGTGTTTGCCAGCTTTGTGGTGATCCCTGCTTTTTAGGAGGCTGAGGCAAGACACTGGACTACTTGACCATACTGACCAGTTTCTAGCTGCCATTTTGACATCAATGAACACATATCTGAGGAGAGCTATGATTTTTAAGTTAATTATCAACTTAAAAAATGCACAAAACTTTTTAAAATGTACATCCCTTAAAGAGTGGCATGAGAAGAGATACATCATGCCACTCTTTAAGGGATGGCTCCTCTCTATAGATATACTTCGTGAACATTATCTCAAGACCATGAAGAATAGTAAAGTGTACAAATAAATTAGAAATTGGTGAGTTCTGAATGTTTCTTACTTTTATTTGAGGTATAATTGATTATAACTTGATTGCCCAGCAGTGTGACTCAGGCATGTAATCCTAGCATTTTGGAAGGCTGAGACAGGAGGACAGGTTGAGCTCAAGAGTTCATGACAAGCCTGCGCTAGAATGAGACCCTAGGTGGTGTGAAGGGCACCTGAAATCCCACCTACTTGGGAGGCTGAGGCAAGACTATTGCTTGACACCAAGAGTTTGAGGTTGCTGTGAGCTATGAGGTCCTTGCACTTTATCGAGCGTAATAATGTTTGGCTATCTCACAAAAGAGTGAGAGAGAGTAGTAGAACTAGTAAGAAAAGGAAAACTAGGCATGTGTGTGGCAGGTGCCTGTAATCCAGGTTCTTTAGAGGGTGAAACAGGAAAATTACTTTAGCCAAGGATTTTGAAGTTGCTGTGAGCTCCAAGGAGGCCAATGCTCTGGATCAAGAGTGACAGTGTGGAAAAAACCCAAGTGCCCATCGATCCACGAATGGACTAATAAATTGTGGTATATGTATACCATGGAATATTATGCAGCCTTAAAGAAAGATGGAGACTTTACCTCCTTTGTGTTTACATGGATGGAGCTGGAACATATT
>CAUYPK010007015.1:0-12800 GCA_963574355.1 Loris lydekkerianus | reverse complement strand
TATATATATTTTTATTTATTTATCGAGTTATAGAGAGAGCGAGAGATTGTGAGAGAGAGATAGATATGGTTGTGTTCTATTTTTTTTTTTTTTTTTTTTTTCAATTTTTGGCCAGGGCTGGGTTTGAACCCACCACCTTTGGTGTATCGGGCTGGTACCCTCCCTACTCCTTGAGCCACAGGTGCCACCCAAATCTTTTTTTTTTTTTTTCTTTTTTTCCAGTTTTTGGCCGGGACTGGGTTTGAACCTGCCACCTCCCGTATTTGGGGCCCACGCCCTACTCCTTTGAGCTACAGGTACCTGTGTTCTATTTTTAAAGGAAATTTGGTTCTGCAATTTATTAAATATATGACAGTAGCCATTTGGAGAACCCACTTTAATTTAAAATTTTTATTTTATTTTATTTATTTATTTATTTATTTATGTTTTGAGATAGTCTCAAGCTGTCACTCTGGGTAGAGTACTGTGGTGGCACAGCTCACAGCAACCACAAACTCTTGAGCTTAAGCGATTCACTTGCCTCAGCCTCCCAAATAGCTGGGACTACAGGAGACAATGTCCGGCTATTTTTGTTGTTGTTGGAGTTGTCATTGTTGTTTTAGCTGGCCCAGGGTGGATTTGAATCTGCCAGCTTTAGTGTATGAGGCTGGCACCCTAACAACTGAACTACAGGCGTCACCTAATTTAAATTTTTTGTGTATAATTGGGAAAAAATCTTCACTAAAATTAGTGATTATTTTTTAAATAAAATGCTAATTGATATGAGAGTTCAGAAAATTAATTTTCCCTTCTTTGCTTTCTTTGCCAAAGAACTAGAAAGCACTGTTAATGCCAAACATGAACTAGGAACGAATTCCTGTGCTTTGTGTATTTGTGTTCTCAAAGGTTCTCCAGTCTAAATTAGACAGATGCTGCCATTTTACGACAACATAAAACAGGGATAGATGAATAAAATAGAAAGAAAAATAATACAACATGCAATTTAGCCATTAATATGTCACTTTTAAACGTTCCCTATTAGTATATGTTCATATTTAAAGAACTGTTGTGTGTAGGGTTCTGGGTGGTCCCAGTTAACCAGATTTTCCACAGGCAACTTTGCCCTTTTGGTTTGATTCACATCAAAAATGAGGCTTAGGCACCACAGAGTGCTCAAGCTTTTTATTCTAGCCTCTCTTTTATAAGATGGACAGCAGGAGCAGGCTGGTGGCATGGGCATATACAGTCAAGGGTCAGATGACCAACTGATATAGAGTCTCTGTCTGGAGATCATTCTTAGAGTTTGGGAGACTTTTCTGTTTTTTTTTTTAAACTTGTATTTACTCTGGGCAAGTTACCAGGTGTTTCTGTCATATGGGGTAAACTGTGTTTTAACATTTAGGAAAGTTGCATCTGTACTGAGGTAATCCATGAAAGAGTCTGAGGAAGCCACAGATTATTGTGGATGTCCCGCCACCTGGAGTAGCCAGGTTGTGAGGGGTTGGAAAACTTGTTACTTACAGATGGAAAAGCGTTGAGTAGATTTGGTGGTAGCAGGCTGGAGGTATGTGATGGCAGACCTATGGCAGGCCAGGAAGCCCAGAAGACTCAAAGCTCATCATGATGTCTGGAGATACTGTGTGAACTGAAGGTTATGTTGAAGATGCAAAAACTTGACCTTGGTGGTGGCGCAATCAAGACAAAGTTTCAGCTCTTGCCCATCCCAATGAATGCCAAGCAAAACTGAGGTGTCAAATGTTACCAGGAGGCATATACCATAGAAATGATGGTGCAGGTGAGTCAAGAGTCTACTGGTCAGATACCAGGAAATGTTTACCAGATAGAGATGGAGCCAGAATTGGTGGGGGGCAGGTTGTACAACCATCCTGGGAACAGGGCAGGGATGTTACCAGTGAAAGCAACTTCTAGTATGGGGGAAAGTTGGCGCTTCATCAAAGAAAGCATAAAGTGGTCACCATGGACATGATACAGCAGGGGGCTCATATATATACTGTAAGTGTGGTGGTATATAGGCAATGAATGGCCTGAAGGGAGTCTGTGAGGCTAATCATACAAGTTCTTATGAGTGAGGCAGCTCCTTACAGACTGGAAAAATGAGCTGAGGTCAAGGGTTGGATGAATGTAGCCAAAGCTCTAGCCTGTAAGGCTGACACAGCATCACAAAAGTCTAAAGAAAAGCTAAGATGGGTAAGGAAGCCAAATGAGAAGGAGATGTTTGCTATGTGTTGGAAAAAGGTAGACTTTTTTTTTTTTTTTTTAAGTAGGGAGGAAGGCACATGACGTGACAAGTATATTTAAGCATGCTCTGATATCAGCCAGAGCCACTGTCACCTGGCAACATGGTGAAGTTCAGGGGAGGGAGAGAAGTAGCAGAGAAGTCTCAGTTCCCATTTATCATAGGGAAGATACAGGTGCTTGGAGACAGGCCAAGTGGAACAGATATCTGCAATGTACCAACAAAGGAAGCCCCCTCAGGGTCTGCTATGGATAGTCTAGGCTGATGCCCTCACTAGCCAGACCATAGAGCTAAACCATTGGCCACAGTTCCCAAATTGGTGATGATTTGGGTTTCGGGATGGGCTTGGATGGTAGACTGCTCAAGAGCCAGGGAAATGATTCAGTCTTAATTTTTTTTTTTAACTTTAATATTGATATTTTATTCTGATGAGTAGTACATATAAAGTCTAGCACAATAATTCATGTCATGACTATTACAGTTTAACATAAATCTGAGTTAAACATGAGTTGAATTAAAAATACTTAAGAAATAATATGATATTAAAAAACTCATTGTGGTACTGTATAAGAATAAAGATAAGGAAATAGCCAAAATACTAAGACAACTTTCAATAATGTACCTGGCATGTGGGAAATGATCAGCAGTATGTTGAGGAAATAAAGAATAAAAAAAACCTTTCTGCTAGAATGTTTTATTTATTCCTGGAAAAAAAAACAAAACAAAACCTATTTTACGTATTCTTAAAACTTATTTTCCTCAATTCATCTTCTATAAGGACACAGGTTTAATATATTGAATTATTTTTTTATTATTAGTCATAACTGTGTACATGGTGGGAATGCAAACTAATACATCCCTCCTGGAAAGAAATTTGGAGAACACTTAGGAAACTAAAAGTAGACCTGCCGTTTGATCCTGCAATTCCTCTAGTTGCTATATATCCAGATGACCAAAAGTCACTTTACAACAGAGACATTTGCTCTAGAATGTTTATTGCAGCCCAATTTGTAATCGCTAGGTCATGGAAGCAGCCCAAGTGTCTATTACCCATGAATGGTTTAACAAATTGTAATATATGCATACCATGGAATATTATGCAGTCGTATGTATTGAATCTTTTTTTTATGAGTTCAATTATGGAAAGAACTAATGTTTCAGTCAAGTTGCCCATATTTTTTTCTATTTCTATTGAACTAAATTTATACATTTTGAAATTTTAAAAGCAAAAGGAAATGGAAATGTTTCTACTATAAGTATTTATGTGAGCTTATATATAAAGGGGTGGTGGCAGGCACCATTGCTTCTAGAAAGCAAACTTCCTGATATCTTTTTTGATATCTTTTTAAGCCTTTTCCTCATTATTCTCATTTCTGCCATAGAATTCATAGAATTTTTATCATAAAAATTTATGAGTAAGCATAAGTCTAAATGTAATTGACTCCAGTTGTGATAGGGAAGCTTTCAAAAATAAAGTATATATTTGTAATGTATATCCCTATGACGTAATTCTATCAAAAAATGTAAAAAGATATATTGTTGCTGAATGCAGTGGCTCAGACCTTAATATTAGCATTCAGGGAGGCCAAGGCAGGAGGGTCCCTTGAGGTCAACAGTTTGAGACTAGACAAGCAAATTGAGACCCCCATCTCTGTTAAAAGTAGAAAAATTAGCCAGGCATAGTGGCATGTACCTGTAGTCCCAGTTACTCAAGAGACTGAGGCAGGAGGATTGCTTGAACCCCTAAAAGTTTAAGATTGCTATAAGCTAGTCGGAGGCCATGATACTCTAACCAAAGACAACAGAACTCAGTCTCAAGAAAAAGTACTGTGCCTTGTAGGTACGTTAAAGAAGTCCCTTTATAAAAGCTAATACATGTATATCCTACAGTTTGAAATGACAGAATGATTGTGCAATTTTTGACTGTTTGTCAACTGTCACCTAATTGACCAAAATAATTTTCATAACCATGCTCCCACCAAAAATATATATGTTCTCTATGGTATGAAATACCTGTTTTCTGCTTGTCCCCATCATACTAAAAGGATGATTTTGCAGAGAGGCACATGTGGTGCTACAGAGGAGTTGAATTTCTGTAACAAGGTATTTTTCCATGGCTACAGTTATCTCTCTGTTAGATTGTCCTTAGCCTTGCTTTCAATTTTACCTTTACTTCTAGAGATAAAATTTTTAATCTAACAGTTCAAAATAATTCTCCATTGCTATTCTTCATTCTTTATACTATCCTAAGAGAGTGAGAAGAGTACCATGCAATCTACATTAGAATTCCTGTCACCTCCCATATTAAAGAGACAGATCAAAAAAATTTTATTTGAAAGAAGAAGTTGAAACTCAAGAATTTAGTTACCATGGAAGAAAAAGAGAAACATTATAAAATTGCCAATTCAATACTCTCAGACAGAATAAATGAAATGAAAAAATCCATAAGAATAAAAATATGAGATCAGAATTCTTTGAGTTTTAAAGAATATAATGGTTGAATTTCAGAAATACTGGAGAATAATAGAAGAAACTATTTAAATGTAAAATATCTCAAGTAGTTAATTAGGGGAATAAAGTCAAGGAAACTCCAGCATTCAAAAGAAACAAGTAAAGCTCTATAACTACTGAAGAAAAGAATAAAGATATGGGATCAATCTAGAATCCAAAATATGTACAGAAATTAGAGAAGTTAATAGAGGAATAAAGACATCATTGAACAAGGACCAGCTTTCAGAAATAAAATACTGAAATAAGCAAACACAATATAGAGAGTAATACAACTAAAGTAAGAAACAAACAAGAATTAGAAGTGTGTCAAGTAATTGACAGAAGGAAACAGGGAAAAATTGTAACTAGACAAATATCACATATTTCCTCTATATAAGAAACACCTGACTTATGATGATCACTGGAGCTACTAGTCTTTGACATTTTTCCATGTATCGGGAACTATTCTAAGCTGTACACACACACACACACACAGTCTTTAATGCTGTCAAAAATCCAATGAGGTGGCTGACATTTTGATTAAAAGTGGGAGATGGATTCTGAGCCAAATTATTTAGATTTGAATTCTGACTTCATCACTTACTGATTGTGCAACCTAAGTTACCAAAATTTCTATCTCAGTTTCCACCTTTGTATCTCTCGTATGTTTGTTATGAAGAATAAATAAATATGAGGTGAAAATTGCCTTCATATAGAAGTAACATATAGTAAGTTCATATAAAAATAAGAACTTGTCACTCTGATCACTATCATCATCTCATGCAGGTGAGAAGACTGAGTTCCAAAGCACAAAGAAGTTAAGTCACTTGCCCAAGTCCACGCAGGTAGCAAATAGTGAGTACAATGAATTTACATTTTAGATTTTAGAGGAAAAATATGCAGATAAAACCAAGATGCGGTATACCCTTTCTAAAAAAATTACTATTTATAATAGAGAATGACAGAAGATGGAGATGGGGAAAAAACAAAAATACAAACCAAACAAAAAGTAAACCTAAAAGCAATAGAATTTTGAAGTTCTCATGGACTGCCCGGGGCAGTGCTCTGTTGTATTTTGTATTTCTTCTAATCTACATTCAGAATGAGGTTCTTCAACCTCTGCTTTATACTTGTACAAACAGTACAACCTTGCTTCAGTATAACTGGCACAAATTTCTGTCACTGGAACAACCTGGAGTTATGCCATATGTGACTTGGTGACATTGTCTGTGTGCTTTAATCAAACCAATATAACACAGTGACCAAAATCAAATTTAACAATAAATACTGAATCACCAGTGTCCCTTCACATTTAGTTTCTGTTAATGTTTCCACATGAATGTTGTTTCTGGTCTCATCTATTGTTGCCATAACAGTAATATCTGTTGCTCGCAGTAATATCTGGAATGTCCTTTGCAGAAGACATTTAATAATCCCAAAACTATTTCTTTGATAGTAAGATGGACATTTATGTTACACATTTTTTAAAGTTAAAATATAATTGTCCTTGATTATATGAACCATGATAACTTTTAAAAACTATTTTGTAAGAGGAAGAATAATTATTTGCAATATCATTGCTGTACCATCACTCAATATATCACAATCAGTCATACAAATTTAAAAAAAATCATTATCTGAGTTTTGGTAATCGAATGAGCAATGGCCATCCTTGACATTTACTTTAAGTTTTTCTCATATGAAGAGAATATGAATAATATTTTTCCACATTGGAAGATTTCAGAATATTGAAAACATGTGTTCCCCAAATTCTATGAAGTTTCTTCAGTTTTAAAAGCAAACATTACTAATCTTACTGAATGAATGGAAAATATTTTTATTCTAAAATCATTCTTTAAATTTTTGGGGGGATAGGTTTCTCTCTTTTCAATGCTATATACTTATAGAGAGATATAAATATTTTTAAACATAGAAAAGAGATTCTCATTTTTCTTAGTGAAATCTTATCAGTCTCAGCCAACCAAATGCCATTGTATGAGCTATCATCAACTATTGTGTAGTGATTGTGTATACAAAAATAAGGCAACATTTCCACTCTGCTCCCACATTCTCCCGCAAACTGGCAACCGCATTTGGCTGTGGGGGAGAGGCTAGCTACTGCAGGCTCCCGCCGCTGTGGATGCGGAGAACTTTTCCTCAGTTTCTGCGGCTCAGAGTCTCACTTTTGAGTCCAGCCATCTACCAGTTTGCCACACAGCCTGAACTGCCAGTCCACACCAATATTCCCTGCCAGGAATGGTCCGGTCTATTTAATCACTCCTGTTGTTCTGGTAGCCAAAAGGTATCCACCATTTTGGACAATTCATAATGTCTGTTTCCTGGACGAGATCCCTTCCCCTCAATTTTCCATTGGGCTGCCTAGTTTCCTGTGGCTCCGAGTGGCACCCCTTTCTGGTCACCATATTCCGCTGGGGAATAAATTTTCATCAATTAGGTTTTGCCACGAACTGCAAACTGCTATCCTCCATGAGGGAGCGGCCGGTTGCCAGCCAGCATGGCTGGGCAGAGGAAATCTCTACAGCAGAGTCCATGGTTTTGAATTACACCTCATATACAGCAATCCACCAATTCACTGTGTGTCTCCAGCTATTTATCCACACCAATTAATCCATGCAGGGAAATGATCCAGAGCCCCCTCCCTCTCACCTGATGACTTGGGAGAGATGGGCTACACATTCGTCCCGTCCAACGTCATGCTACTAATATGTTAACTTTTAAAATTTGTCTAATTCAGCTGCTTGGTTGTATTTTTTTTTTTTTTTTTTTTTTTTTGGTTAATAGATTAAATTAGATTTAGAAGAAGATAAAAAGAAGCAAGGGTAAGCAGTAGTCACTCTTGTCAATGTGGTTATTTCTTCACTAAACTGTTAGACTAGTTAATTTAAGCCATCTTCTCATTCATAATCTTCAATACAAATCAAATTTGTTACACATTTATACAACACAAATTTATACAAAAGAATGAAGCATTTCTTCAGCTGCACTTTGTTTACAATTATGGAACTGTGCTTTATGTGCAGACTATCCTACAAGTTTTTCTGAGTCTTTGAAGTGGTAACCATGAAGGTCCTGCTTTTGTGAATCAGCCACATCCCTGTATGAAATTGTCTATGAAGACAATGACAATTGATAAGTCAGAGAACATGCTCAGTCTCTATCTTTGGGGATGAGTCAATAGTTTTTTGGAAGAGTCTTCATGCTTGCTTTCAGAGAAG
Source organism: Loris lydekkerianus (assembly GCA_963574355.1). Taxonomy (NCBI): domain Eukaryota; kingdom Metazoa; phylum Chordata; class Mammalia; order Primates; family Lorisidae; genus Loris; species Loris lydekkerianus. Next base: position 4,838 of record CAUYPK010007015.1, on the reverse strand, counting down.
TAAAATGACAATTTGGTCAGTTTATGTTCTTCGGAGTCTCTAGAAAGTCAGTGTACTTCATATTTGTTTAAAAAATACTTTTTTTCCACACTTATCTATCCCCACAGTAAGCTCCTGATTGTTGTTCTAGCCAAAATAATTGGGGGCCCCTAATCCCACTTTAGTCATTTTAACTTTGGATTATATTGTGTTTGCCTTGTGATTGGCTGACAGTCCCCTTAAATGCTGTCCCCCAAAATTGACATTTACAACAAAATTTAATTTTACTTCTAAGTCAGTAAAATATGTAATATTATATTTCCAAATTTACAGATGATAAAATATGATATAGAAACATTAATTGACCTGACCAAGGCCTTGGTCACTATAGAACCAAGAATTGTGCCTCTATAGTGCAAATCTTTAGCTACCTGCAATTCCAACTTGCCTCTCACTTGATCATAGTAACACTTTTTTTTTTATGTATTACCGATAGGAGATTTACTTTACTGAAGAAAAAAACTTCTTGACTCTCTCTATAGTAGTATTTTTTGTATATAGACAGTGCAATTTAAAGTGAGGTGAAGCTTTTCTTCACTAGATTCATAGAAACCAGAGTATTCAAAAGATACGGAAATGTATTCATTATCTTATTTCTTCCTATGATTTGGATGTGATTTGTCTCTGCTAAATCTCATATTGAAATTTGATCCCCAGTGAGGCAGGCTGAAAACTGGAGCCCAGTGAGAGGTGTCTGTGGCATGGGGGTGGATTCCTCATGAACAGATTAATGGTCTTCCATGAGGAGATGAGTGAGTTCTAAATGTAGGAATGGATTGGTTGAAAGAGTTAAAAGGATTTGAGTTTCTTCATTTTATTTCTCTCTCTCTCCTTCCTTCCTTCCTTCCTTTCTTCCTTCCTTCTTTCCTTCCATCTTTTCTTTTCTTCCCTTCTCTTTTCTTTTCCCCTCCCTCTCTCTCTTTCTTTCTTTTTCATCCTTTCTAGACATATGATCTCTTTTCCCTTCCATTTTCTACTATGAGGGGAAGCAGTATGTGATCCTCACTAGATGCTGCTGCCCAACCATGAGGTTTTCAGCCATCAGAATTGATAGGTACAGAAACTCCTTTTTGTTTATGAATTACCTAGACTCAGATATTCTGTGATAGCAACACAAAATGAATTATGATATTCTATAATCTTGAAGGAGAATATCTCATTTCTTAAGTAAGAATATATCAGTTCAAGTATTGTCTTATTTATTTATTTGCAATTAATATGGCTTAGGTGCAGTTGAGGTAAGATTTCTAACCTGCAGGAAATAAATCTACATTTGGGTAATGGCAAATGGGGGTGGAAGGTAGGGAATGTTTAAAGGTCAGGAAGGTGGGGATCTGGACTTTCCCTTTTCTGTGTTGGACATTGTTGTTAAGGGTGGGGGTTGGCCTATTTACATTTCCCAAGTGTGACATCCAGTGAAGTAGGATAGGGGGTTGACCCATTCACCTTTCTTAGGTGGGTCATCTGGTGGGAGAGGGTAAGGAGTTCATTTTTTTTTTTTCACCATACACTGGTTTTATATACCAATTTTGACAAATGTTCATCACACTGGTTAACATAGCCTTCCTGACTTTTTCTTAATTATTGTGTTAAGACATTTATATTCTACATTTAATAAGTTTTACATGTACCCTTGTAAGATGCCCATAGGTATGTTCCCACCAATTATCCTTCCTCTGCCCATCCTCTCCCCTCCCCTCTCCTTCCTCTCCTCTTTCCCCATATTCTTAGGTTATAACTGGGTTATTGCTTTCATATAAAAGCTATAAATTAGTTTCATAGTAAGGCTGAGTACATTGGATACTTTTTCTTCCATTCTTGAGGTACTTTACTAAGAAGAATATGTTCCAGCTCCATCCATGTAAACATGAAAGAGGTAAAGTCTCCATCTTTTTTAAGGTTGCATAATATTCCATGGTGTGCATATACCACAATTTATTAATCCATTTGTGAATTGATGGGCCCTTGGGCTTTTTCCATGACTTAGCAATTATGAATTGGGCTGCAATAAATATTCTGGTACAAATATCTTTGTTATAATGTGATTTTTTTTGTCTTCTGGGTATATATCTAGTAGAGGAATTGTAGGATCGAATGGCAAGTCTATTTTTAGATCTCTAAGTGTTCTCCAAACATCTTTCCAAAAGGAATGTATTAGTTTGCATTCCCACCAGCAATGTAGAAGTGTTCCCTTTTCTCCACATCCATGCCAACATCTCTGGTTTTGGGATTTTGTGATATGGACTAATCTACTGGAGTTAGATGATATCTCAAAGTAGTTTTGATTTACATTTCTCTGGTGATTAAAGATGATGAGCATTTTTTCATATGTCTGTATGTTGTATGCCTGTCTTCTTCAGAGAAGTTTCTCTTCAAGTCCTTTGTCCACTCTGAGATGGGATCACTTTCTCTTTTTTTGCTAATATGTTTGAGTTTTCTGTGGATTATGATTATTAAATCTTTGTTGGAGACATACTCAGAAATAAAAACAAAGCAGGAGGAATCACACTACCAGACCTCAGACTATACTATAAGTTGATAGTGATCAAAACAGCATGGTACTGGAACAAAAACAGAGAGGTAGATGTATGGAACAGAATAGAGAACCAAAAAATGAACCCAGCTACTTATTGTTATTTGATCTTTGACAAGCCAATTAAAAGCATACAGTGGGGGAAAATTCCCTATTTAACAAATGGTGCTGGGTGAACTGGCTGGTGACCTGTAGAAGACTGAAACTGGACCCACATCTTTCACCATTAACTAAGATAGACTCTCCCTGGATTAAAGATTTCAACTTAAGACATGAAACTATACAAATACTAGAAGTGCAGGGAAAACTCTTGAAGAAATCAGCCTGGGTGAATATTTTATGAGGAGGAACGCCCAGGCAATTGAAGCTGCATCAAACATACACTACTGAGGCACCATCAAACTAAAAAGCTTCTGCACAGCCAAAACACAGTAAGTAAAGCAAGCAGACAGCCCTCAGAATGGGAGAAGATATTTGCAGGTTATGTCTCAGTTCAAGTATTTTTTTGCACTGTTTCCATTCTCAGTCTACACACAAACTAGAGAAATATGTACCTAGCTTGACTCTACGTGTCACTTCATTACTAAAATCAAAATCTTACAAGTTACAGTCCTTTACAAATGACATTTCAATGTCACATAACTTAATGTTTTTCAACTTACCAAAAAGTCTTATGTTTTAACATGAAGAGTATGGGTAGGGGAGGAGAGGGGAGATTGGTAAGCTCTCACCTTATGGGTGCAATGTAAAGTTATGCAGCACATCCCCTGGATGAAGTGTTCAACTACAATTTGAACCTTACCTAACAAATACAAACAATGTAACCTAATGTAACAAATGTACCCTCATATTAATTTGAATTTATTTTAATTTTTTATAAAATTATAAAGACATATATCATGTATACATTAATGCATTTAGGGGGTATAATGTGCTGATTTCATATACAGTTTGGAATGCTTACATCATACTTGTTAATATATCCCTCACTTCTTTTACTTAATTATTGTGTTAAGATATTTATACTCTATACTTAATAGATTGGACATTTACCCTTGTAATATGCACCATAGGCATGATCCCACCATTCACCTTCCCTCCATCTGACCTCCCCCAACCCCTCCCATTCCCCTACTTCCTCCTTCATCCTGGGCCATAGTTGTGATCTATTCTTCATAGGAAAGTGTGAGTGATTGTAAATTGGTTTCACAATAGTACTGAGTACATTGTATACTTTTCCCTCCATTCTTGAGATACTTTACTAAGTAGGATATGTTCCAGCTCCATCCATATAAACATAAAAGAGGTAAAGTCTCCATATTTTTTAAGGCTGCATAGAATTCCATGGTATACATATACCACAATTTATTAATCCATTCATGGGTCAATGGGCACTTGGGCTTCTTCCATGACTTGGTTATTATGAATTGAGCTGCAATGAACAATATGGTGCAAATATCTTTGTTATAAAGTGATTTTTGGTCTTTTGGATATACACCTAGTAGAGGAACTACAGAATTGAATAGTAGGTCTACCTATAGATCCCTGAGTATTCTCCATACTTATTTCCAGAAGGGATGTATTAGCTTGCATTCCCACTCATGGTACTGGCACAAAAATAAAAAGGTAGATGTATGCAACAGAATTGAGATGAACCCAGACACTTATTGTCATTTGATATTTGATAAGCCTATCGAAAACTTAAATTGAGGGAAAGAGTTCCTATTTAATAAATGGTGCTGGGAGAACTGGTGGGTGACTTGTAGAATATTGAAACTGGACCCACACCTTTCACCATTAACAAAAATTGACTCTCACTGGATAAAAGATTTAAATTTAAGACATGAAACTATAAAGATTCTTGAAGAGAGTGCAGGGGAAACACTTGAAGAAATCAGCCTGGGAGAATACTTTATGAGGAGGATATCCTGGCCAAATGAAACAACACCAAAAATACATTACTGGAATCTAATCAAACTAAAAAGCTTCTGCACTGACAAGAACACAGTAAGTAAAGCAAGCAGACAGCCCTCAGAATGGGAGAGGATTTTTGCAGGTTATGTTTCTGACAAAAGTTTGATAACTAGAATTCACAGAGAACTCAAACTTATTAACAAGAAAAGAACAAGTAATCCCATTTCATTGTGGGCAAGGGATTTGAACAGAAGCTTCTCTGAAGGAGATTGATGCATGGCCAACAGACACATGAAAAAATGCTCATGGTCTTTAATCATCAGAGAAATACAAATCAAAACTACTTTGAGAT
>CAUYPK010007014.1:0-12995 GCA_963574355.1 Loris lydekkerianus | reverse complement strand
ACAGTAATGTTTCAGGATATAAAATCAATGTCCACAAGTTAGTAGCCTTCGTATATGCCAATAACAGTCAAGATGAGAAGCTAATTAAGGACACAACTCCCTTCACCATAGTTTCAAAGAAAATGAAATACCTAGGAATATACCCAACAAAGGAGATGAAGGACCTCTATAAAGAAAATTATGAAATCCTAAGAAATGAAATAGCAGAGGATATTAACAAATGGAAGAACATACCATGCTCATGGCTGGGAAGAATCAACATTGTTAAAATGTCTATACTTCCCAAAGCAATCTACCTATTCAATGCCATTCCTATTAAAATACCAACATCATACTTTCAAGATTCGGAAAAAGTGATTCTGCGTTTTGTGTGGAACCAGAAAAAAAACCATATAGCTAAGGCAGTTCTTAGTAATAAAAATAAAGCTGGGGGCATCACCATACAAGGCCATAGTGGTCAAGACAAGCATGGTACTGGCATAAAAATAGAGACATAGACATTTGAAATTGAATAGAAAACCAGGAAATGAAACTAACATCTTACAACCACCTAATCTTGGACAAACCAAACAAGCTTTCATAGGAGTCCCTTGAACCTCTACAAATACACAGGGGCAGGAACCAGGAGTAGTTGAGATCACAGACTTCATCATCTTCCAGGGCCTTATCTGCCCTGAGTACTTGTAGGAAAAAAGGATGACAGGATCATAGTGTTGTTTCTCACACGTGCAAAAAGGAATTGTCAAGTCTACATGTGATTGGCAGCCTATTCTATTCTTATTGAGTGGATTTGGGGATGTTGTCCAGCAACATAGCAATTTCCAAATTGAGTGTTGTCATGCATATAGCAGGATACATGCCTGATGTGCAAAACTGGACTGCGTGTGGAGCAGATGAACGCACCGTATTTGTTCTCTAGTCAGCAGTGCAATTTCTGCATAATCAGACCCCACTATTAGTAAAGTATTTGCAGGTAAGGATTACCTATTAGTGCTGTGTTGCGTGCTGATACAGACTCATGTGTTTCACTGACCACAGCGCTCCTGTTCAGAAGATTGTATGTTAAACTTCAGGTCTTTCACCCTCCTGAAATGGCACATTTCATGGCATTTTGCATTGTATAGAGTCATTGCAACTGAGCAGCTGTGGCATCAGCATGTTTGTGCACCTGCAGTAAGGTGCAGCAGACTCTTCTGGATGCTGCTGTTTAGGAACAAACTGACATTAATTCGTTCCAAAGAGTGTGATACAATTTTTATTTAAGTCAGCTAAATACAATGCCTTTTCATAATTAAAATAATCAAGAAGGACAGTGAGATTCTTAAGATAAATAATATAAGGATCTAGGGTTTCTAGACCCCATGATCTAAAATTTTATTTCAAGATTCAAAAATCTAAAAACAAGGTGTTTTATTTTGTTTTCTAAGAAAAGACAGAGGTCTTAAGTTCTTACTCATAAGAGCAGCTGTAAACTCCAGCCCTGCCTTGACAGGACTCCAGGAATTTGGTAATGGGTGTTTGCAGGGTATATTTCACAGGACACTTCTCCATCCTAGCACACAGTCACTTGACCCATGACCAGTGTCCTTCTCACAGGAAATGTGTTTATACTGATAGATGCTCCCCCTCGTGGCTCTTGTCTGGCCTGTGTCCAGTTTATTACTACCAAGATAGCCACTCTCTAGGAAAGCTCTGATCCAGGAAAGAAGTTAAGTTCAGCAGGTGACAACTCAACAAAACCCATGAAATAATAGATGCGATTTACCATGTACAGATCAGAGAGAGGAGGGCTGTGAATCTCAGTGGGGAGTAGGGAGCTATTCTAGACACAAACACTCAACTAGCCAGTGGCAAGAAAAAGAGAAAAAGAGGGACCTGTGGGCTGAAGCCGTTACTGGGGTTCAGGATGTTATCCAAGCAGGTTTTCCATAGGGAGCTCTAATCGGTGGCTTTCGAGCAAGCCAGCACAAGTTCCACCTGGTCATGCTATGACTGAGACAGGGCCACTGTGGTGTATCTGTGTAGCTGGTGTGGGATGTGAGGGTCAGCAGCCAGGGCCAACTAGGCTATGCCCAGACATCTCATAGAAAGGTGGTCACAGGAGATGGTTCTCTAGGGCAGACATCTGGGTCAACCACATTGAAGAACTAGAGAAAGATTGTTAAGGGTAATATCTGACGTGAGAAAGTTAAATCTATATTCATAATGAATGCTAAAGCAATACAAAATTATAGGAAATTACTGCACAGGATTGAAGTGTAAATACTTTGGGCTTCTGGCCCATTAAGCTCCTGAGCCTCTGTGGTGATGACTGCAGCAAGCGTCCGTCATTCTTAATACCAGTACCTTCACTCTCTTCTGAAGATGAATCTGGATTTTCTGAAAGGGAAACCAACATCTTCCCTCCTTTCCGCCCAAGCTTATGAGTGGAACATTCTCTACTCTAAACACATTCAAAATGCAACCATCTCCACACATCGGCTGGCCACATCCAGGTTTTCGCTCCTGTAGGGCAAAGAGACGCTGCCAGTTGAATCTCTACTTGCTATCTGATCCTTCTTTGCGAGGTCTGGAGCTGAAGCCAGCACACGTAGGCTGTTATAGGAGGCTTCTTTTATAGGAATTCATGGGAAGTGGAATGAGAGGAATACTTTGAGTGGGGAATGAGAATGGGACCAAGATACTGAGTCAATGTACAGAGTCTACACAGGTTACAAATGCAGAAACACAACTGGGGAACAGCAGTCGTAACATACATGTGGCAATCAGGGGTCAAAAAGGGATAGGTTAAGCTGGCACCAAAAGAGGGATGTTATCTAAGGCTGGCTTTCCCCCCTTTTTATAGCATCATGCTTAGGTAATAAGTCAGCTTCATTAAAATGCAAACACCAGGTATCCCCATGTCCTACAAATGGTGAGTTAGGTCATAAAGTACCTGTGAAGCTGACATACAGTGTGCATCTGCAGAGCACTGTACATCTGGTCATGATGCTGTCAGGTGCTGAAGCTTAGGTCTTACCTGCAGCACAACAGGAATCACAGGAGATAAAGATGTGAGGTTTGAGGGGGGTTCCTGGGAAGCTGCTGTGCAGTGATGTCCCTAGAAAGTCACCCAGAGGACCACAGCAGCACTATGGTTCAGTGACTAGGACATTCTGGGCACAGCTTGGAAGTAACTGCGACGCTGTCAACTGTGACACTAAGCCCCTGTCCCTTGTGCAGGTCATGCTCAGATTCTGCAGCTTCAGAGTCAGTCCGGAGAACGTGGGAGCAGGAAGCCTCTTACCAGGCAGTGAGCGCAAGGCGAAAGCCTCGGAATTGCTACCTGCTGAATTCCCTCATCATTATATCGTGTTTTTAATAACCACAGACACAAAGGATGTCAGCTACGCGACAGCCACTCCACTTGAGCAGTTTCCCGGCAACAGCGCCCTGCACGGGCAGCCCCGGGACCACAGGTCTCCCGGGCCTTTCTTTCTCTTCTGTGCCTGTCACTTATTCCTCCTCTCTCCTAAGACACCACTCCACTGCACCCCTGCATTTTTCTGAATCTTGAATTCTTTGTGCCCTGCCTTCTTTTCAGAGGACGTTCTCATGGAAACCTTCATCAGAGTTAACACTTGGGGTGCAAGCACCTTTGTAGCGCCTGTTAAACTGAGCTTCCCTTCTCCGAGTGGATGCTGTAATAACCCATCTACCCCTCATTCTTCCCTCACTGCCCCTCTTGCCCCTGGATTGTGTCATCTCTCATTCCTCAGTGTGTCACCCAGTCTGAACAGGAGTACTTTTCTCATAATTTACCCCTCAAGGAAAACAGGTGTTTAATAGAGAGATTGCAGAAGACACTATTTCTTATGCGCCCAACCTCCCCTTGTCTGCGTGACCCTCCCCGTCCTCCTTTCCGGTATGGCTTTGCCTTTGTTTTAATAACACCTCTTCTTCACACAGCCACATACTTCAAGGGAGTTAACACCACTCCCAGCTCCAGTGGGAGAAGCCTAATGGGTGCAGCCGACCACGATCTTCTCCCTCCATTTTCCAAGCAGAGGTTTACAGAGGGGGAGTGGATTGGTTCTGGTGAACATGGTAGAAGAAAGTGTGCTACAGGAATGGTGGTAAGAGAGCTTCCATGTTTTAAGAAAGCCAGAGTTAGGCCAGGCACGGGGCTCACACCTGTAATCCCAGCACTTGGGAGGCCCAGGTGGGGGATTTCCTGAGCTCACAGGTTTGAGACCAGCCACAACCTGGCCTTTAAAAATAGCCAGGCATTGTGTTGGGCGCCTATAGTCCCAGCTACTCCAGAGAATCGCTTGAACCCAAGAGTTTGAGGTTGCTGTGAGCTGTGACACTACAGCACTCTACAGAGAGCAACAAAGTGAGACCAAGTCTCAAAAAAAATAAAGCAATAGAAAACCAGAGTTGACAAAGACCCCATTCTTTTGTGAGGCCTGTACCTGTGTTAGGCACGCCACCTCCAGCACCAGAGCAAGGAAGAGCTAAAGGAAGCAGAGGAGCAGAGCCCCACCTGCTGTCTTGCTTCTAGGTCCTCAGGTCTTCCTATCATGGAGGGTAATAAATGTCTTTGTTGCTTAAGAGAATTTGAGGCAAAAAAACTCTGTTGCTTTCAGCTAAAAGTATCCTGATACGAACACTGCTTGCTTTAGACTCTAAAGTTTAGAGGGAGCCAAATTGTGCCTCAGCCCCTCAATGACTCAGGCAAGTCAATTCCTTTCCCTAAGCTTCATCGTCCTGATCAATATAACCAAAGATCCACATGAATTCAAATGAATCTATGGGTATATTAATATGTGGGCCTTGAGCACTTTTACCTCCTCCATTTTGATATTAGAGTGACAATTCCTGGTCCCCAGGCCTCCACATGACCAGGGAGCTCACCTGTCTCCATGGCACAGCCTGGTTCGGAGCATACAGGTGGGGCTGACAGCCCCTGCACCTGCTGTCCCAAGCAGGGCCTGGTGTCTTCCTGATTCTTCTGCTACTCGGGTATTAGTGGCACTGGAGACTTATGTGCCCAGATTATAGGGGACCTTTCTGTGCCAGGGACCTCTGTTGTCACTCTCACAAAACAAGGAAGAAAATGCCCCTTGTGTGTTCAGTTGAGGAAGTTCCCTCAACCAGGTGGAACCAGCTCTGAAGAGCTATTTCCTGCACTGCAGTCACTCCACAGCCACCTCACTCATGCTTAGAGGGGTCCCAGCATCCACACGTGTGGTCTCCAGCAGGTGCTGCAACAGGGGAAACCTCAGAGACCCCCAGACAGTCCCACAGCCCCTCCAGGCCAGGCTTCCTGGTGGCCTGGCTTCTCCAAGGACAGAGACACACAGAGCAGAAGACAAGGGTAATGGGGAGGCTGTTCCCCTCCCCTGCTGCTCTGGCCATTTTTTGCTGCAAACGTGGTCCTGAAGCATCAGGATTTTCTTCTGTGGGGTGATGGGGTCCCGGCTTTGTGGTATGGAGAGCCAGCGCAGGTGCATTCATTCTGCTGGCATGGATCGTGGCTGAGCAGGAGGGAGCTGGGGCCAGCAGCAGGGCTGGCATCTTCTGGCGCCTTCGCTTACAGAAGAGGTTGTGTTTTCTGCTTCCAGCAACTTTCTGATTCCTCCACGTTGTCGTCCTGGTCTGAGGTGTTGCTCAGTATGTCATGCCTAGAAACTCAGTTGCATGCTGGCTCCTCTGCGCCTTCCAGCACTTTTGGAAGGATCTGTGTTAGATCACTTTTTGCTTACCTGGGCACAATGACTCACACCTATAATCCTAGCACTCTGGGAGGCCAAGGCAGAAGGATTCCTTGAGCTCAGGAATTTGAGACCAGCCTGAGCAAGAATTTGAGCAATCCTATGAAATGACTTGTGATTCTTTTAAACATTGTCATGGAAGTGTTTACTTGGCCTGACTTAGCATTGGGTATAATTTTCTTTTTCATGTATTTTCAGATTCAAATACTTGAAAGAGTTACTTTTGTCATTCGAAGTACTCTTGCCCTTAATTGTTTACTGAACGTTTTGTGACAGGCTTCATTTTAGACCCTGGAAACACAACAATATAAAAGCAACAAGGTCTTTTCCCTTACCAAACTTGCATTCTGGGTGAGGTTAGAGGTAATTATCAAATATAAACATAACCAAAATATTCCTAAGCTCATGCTATGGCCACAATCAGTTGACTTGCTCTGCTTTTAAAATCTAGCTGCTCCTTCCCTCTGTCTTTTTTCCTTCCTTCCTTCCTTCCTTCTTCCTTTTTTTTTTTTTTTTTTTTTTTTGAGATAGAGTCTCACTCAGTCGTCATGGGGTTAAGTGTTGTGTGTCATAGCTCACAGCAACCTGAAACTCTTGGATTCAAGCGATCTTCTCATCTCAGCTTCCTGAGTAACAGGAACTACAGGCACCTGCCACAGTGCCCAGCTAGTTTTTCTATTTTTAGTGGGAATAAAGACTCGCTCTTGCTCAGGCTGGTCTCAAACTCCTGAGCTCAGGTGATCCACCCACCTCGGCCTCCCAGAGTGCTCGGATCACAGACCAGAGCCCAACCACCTTCTTTTCAATAAACGGTGCCCAATAACTGTTTATTACCAGACACCATTCTTGGAAATGGGGATACAACCAGGAACAAAAAAGATAAACTTTCTGCAGTCTTGAAGCTTTTATTCTGGAAGGAGGGAACACTCCAGGTGATGGACGCCCTAAATGCCCTGGTGTGATCGATACACATCCTATGCGTGTAACAAAACCTCACAAGTCCCCATAAAAATGCACCCATGTGATCCATTAGTAAAAATGTCTTAAAACTTCTGCTTATGAAATGATATTTAGAAGATGTTTAATTTCATGAAATGATATAAAATTGTGTTTGCAAAATGTGCTGATGTTTAGCACACAGATTTTTGGTGTCAAAACTTTCTGTCTTTGTCTCCCCAAAAACCCATAGATTAAATCCCTAATTGGCACTAAATAAACCATCTCATTATGCAGAATGGGAGAAAACCCATAAAATAAGAGCATCTTAAGAAAGCTTATGTTTTGGGAAATAATTTTCAGCTTTAATTTCTAGTTAACAGAAAGGATTAGGACTTGTTAAGTATCATAAATGTCATATTACTTCCTTGATGACTCAGTCCCAAACTAAAAGATTAACTATTTTGTGTGAAAACTCACGGCCATTGAACTGTCCTGCTGCTGCTGTCGATGACAGTCACTGTGAGTATCTGTCACGTTCCATGACACTGACTTAAAAACAAAGCGGCCATAGAATGAAGTTTAGCCTGATGCCTCAAAGAAAGCAGGGTGTTCACATCTCTACAGTATTCTACATTCTTCTTGACTAAAATACCTGAGAATTCTATTTTTAGAACATTTTAAAGAAATCAGTCCTTGAACAAGATTTGAAATGGTTTTTTATAGAACTCTCAGATTTTACAAGTGCAGGTGATAACTGCTCTGCGGTGCACATCTTTAGAACTCGAAGATGCGTGTGTGTGTGTCTGGGTTTGCCGGTTCACTTTGTATGACCTTTGGGAAACCACTTACACTCTCAGATTCCCAATTTCCTCTTTACAAAAAAAGGGGGTGTGTGTAATAATCTAAACTTCCTCATAATGGTGTTAGAAAGGGTTACAAAGACCCTAAATAAGAGATTATTTATAATAATAAGCACTGTAAACTCAATCAGCAAATCTGACTATTATTGAGCAAATCATTTTAATCTCCTTTATACATCTGTAATGCTGACATGCTTCCTTGGTGCTCCCCATGAGAGGGATGGCACTGGGCAAATCCACCCCATCCTCCTGGATGAGCCTCAGATGGGGACACGTGTCTCTCTGAGACCCCAGAGTTCTTCCTGGTATGTGACTGTCACAGGCAAACTGACATCCAGGTCCTAAACTCCTCATGGGCCCTGTCCTCACGTCCCATAGGTTCTTCTTTCCCATTTCCCATTTCACAGTAGCCTCTTATTTCAAAAAAAAGAATTTAAGTATCCATTTTTCATCATTCCAGAATCTTACCACGATACACTGCACAAGAGTATAAAAAAAATCAGGGACCAATGGCATGAATATTGGAAGCAGTGTCCTCAGGGGAGACGTCTCTGGTGCATAATCAGGGTTTCATCAGTCGGTGTGATGAAGTGACATGTGACAATTGTCTCCCGCTATGTTTAACCCTAAGTGGAGCTCACTCAACTTCATTTCCATTTCCTTAATTCATGTTTCCGAGCCCTCCTCACTTAATGGAAATTGATTATTGAACAAATGCTTTAGAGGAGGGGTATTTGGTATATGGCCACACTTAACAATCCTTTGGAATCTTTATATATTACTTATAATAAAAATTATTTGTTGAGAGCATATTATGTTTCAGGCTCACTGATTTACAAATGATCCTTCCTCCTCCCATTCTTTAAGGCTTGTGGAACATTGTTTTATTTCGATTCAGGATTTTCTTCCTTACATTTAAAAACTCTTGTATGTAAACATAATTATTAACTAACTAATATTCTATGGAAAAGAAAGCTTTATGAAAATATCATTAATTAGGGTTAACTTTGCTACCTGCACTGTTCAATTATATTCTAATAATATGTTCCCAATTACTTTATTAAAATGTTATATAGGAAACTTGGAGAATCAAGATCAAAAAGGGAAGAATTTCTCTTGTAACCCAAAAGTAACTACTAATCAATGTCTTAATATGAGTTCCACCAGTATTTCTAATTCAAGTCTACAAGATTCGTAAATACATTACAAAATAGGGATCATACTGCATGTGCTATTCAGCTCAGTATCCAAGTTTAACAATAAAACACAAACAACTTCCCAGGCCAAAAGTACTTTTCCACAACATGATTTTTAGTAATCATCTACAATATACAAAAATATATTTCCTTTAAGTATCATATGTAGTTGAATGTTTGTTTTATTTTACAATTTTTGCCCTACCAAATAATACTAAGATAAGCGTTCTTATACCTGCATTTTTCCGTTCATCTGATTGCTTCCTTAGCATGAATTCTTCAAGCCCAGTGGAGATGGAAGCCTTTGTAACACCTTGTCACCCTCCAGAGAGCTGCAGCTCTGCCCTGCCCCTGGCGGTGTGTGTGAGCTTTCTCTCCCCTTACCTTACTGTTGGGATTTTGGAAGAAAGAGATGCAAGGTTCAGACAAATGGAGATGAAAACATCACCTTTATTATTGATCTTTTAAAAATGAATTGAAAGATAATGTTTTAGATTTGCAGTCAAACTGGTTTGTTAATACCTGACCTCCAAACCAGGCAAATTCCTGACTCAATCTTGGCCCAGATGGACCTCCACAGGATGCCCTGTGAGGGTCCTGCCCGTAAACTGATCCTGTGGAAGAGAAGAGACTGCAAACCTGCGGGCCTGCTCGGGGCTCTGCCCAGAATGCAAACCTGAGGGCCTGCTCGGGGCTCTGCCCAGACTGCAAACCTGCAGGCCTGCTTGGGGCTTCTGCCCACACATGTGCTAGGAGTCTGCATTGAATTGCTGACCTTTAAAAAATAATTTCCTACCTTGATTAGGGGAAAAGCTGAATGTTTTTATTATTTTGTGAATTTTTCTCCATGACTTCTAATTATGTTTACATAGCAGACTCATTTTTGATATTGGTTTGTAATACATGATATAGAAAAATAATAATTCACTTACATATTATAAAAAAATTAATGTGCCTTCTATTTTTTAATGAAAACATCTTTATTCCCTTAAAAAGTATTCATACCATTAAAATCATTAAATAACTGAAAGTCTAGAAAAAGTAATCTTCAGTAATTTCTCAGTTTCGAGATGACCGCTGTTAATATTTTTGTTGTTTGTCCATCTGGCCCTGGTAGATGTACAGATAACCAGCTGAACAGATAGAAATCTCTACACAGAAGCAAACACGCTCCTGCAGTTTTACAAAAGCTGGTTCACACTGCTGTTTTGTAATAGAAACACTTATAACACTAGCTCACAAATTCACCTGTATCCATGTGACAGGTTTTTCCTTAGGACATATTTGTGGAATGTTTGTGTGTTTGAGGTAAGGAAGGGAATTCACATTTGTTACAAATCCTAACGATGTTCCTAACCTTAGTAAGGGGGCGAAGCTGAGAGATATTTTCTATAGAAAGTTCAAAATGCACAAGCACAGTGACAGCCATGGTACACTTATTCCGTCCCACGGATAGTAAGTTGATCTTTACGTCCATAGTAACATTTGATAACATTTCAGGTCATTAAAAACGTGAGAAAATATGTTTCTTGACTAAAAGGAACTTTTGCTAGTTAGGTTGCTCATTTTTAATTAAAATGAGCAAGTGTGTGCTCCCCTCGGGTCCTCACTTCTGTGTGCTCTCTGCCGTTCTCCCCCCCCCCCTTGTCTTGTAATCAGGGCCTACCATCTTCAGTGAACAGCAAGTATTTGGGGCACAGGCCTGATGACCGTCACCCCTCCCTCTGCCACCGGCAGGAAGGTGCTGCAGAGGAAGTGTGAACAAGGGCATGACCACGTCCCACACAGCCCTCTGCTCTTCTAGTCCAGCCCGGACCACGCTCTCTGATCTCCAGTTGCCCTCAGAACACACCATCCTGCAGAGTCCGTTCTGAGGAAAGGTTCTCTTTCCTGGCTTTAGCTGTGGGTGTGCAGGCAGCTGACTGTGCAGTTCAGCACGTCACGCATGGAGTTTAGGTTCCCATCACTGCACGCTCATGCAGGCCAAGGCTTCAGGTCAACTGGAAAGAAACCGCAAAGTAGGTGAGAGGGTTGGGGGAGGAGGTGGCAGATCTGACAGCCGCTGGCCTCAACGCATTAGCTCTCTCCCTTCCTGTCTTAACAGAGACCTGCTAATGACTTTCCATTTATTCCCACAAAGCTTTCTCCCTTTTATGCTCTCCAGCTAAGAGACAATGCCAGCTCATTTCTCTCCTGGCAGGCATGGCAAAGCTAGGGCATTTCTCTTTATGACTGCCTCTATCCGGGACAGAGACAGCCAGCAGTTGTTTCACTGGGCCCAAGACAATCACATTCGTTATTTACAGACGTGTAATTTTCTCCTTTGAATGTAAGATAGCACGTTTGGAGCTTTTGCATTTCCATAAAGTTCCTGTAGAAACATTTGCCCTGAAGAACAATACGCTTACACTGCAGATGAGAGTTGGGTTAGCCAAGCCCAGACGATCTGAAGAACCAAGTCCCCATGTTAATCACACATAGCTGATGTCTTCCACTGCAAGAGGGACACAAGCAAAAATAAAAAACCATTTTCCCCAATTCTGTAAAAAAGAAGTAAGATATACTCCAAAATACATTGATAATAGTAGATCAATTATCAAGGACAGACATTTATTCAGAATCCAGGAAATTTAATTGAATTCTGCTCAAAATATACACTTTATTGTATCCTTTTAAAAAAGCTATTTAATTTACCCCATTTGCCTTGTGCACCTTAGAGATTCCCTGCTGCCCCAAAACATAATGTCAACAATGAGCAGCTGACTTAACAGTGAGCAGGTGAGTAACAGTGAGCAGGTGAGTAACAGTGAGCAGGTGAGCTAAAAGTGAGCAGGTGAGCTGACAGTGAGCAGGTGAGTAACACTGAGCAGGTGAGTAACAGTGAGCAGGTGAGCTGACAGTGAGCAGGTGAGTCACAGTGAGCAGGTGAGTAACACTGAGCAGGTGAGCTGACAGTGAGCAAGTGAGTAACACTGAGCAGATGAGTAACAGTGAGCAGGTGAGCTGACAGTGAGCAGGTGAGTCACAGGGAGCAGGTGAGTAACACTGAGCAGGTGAGTAACAGTGAGCAGGTGAGCTGACAGTGAGCAGGTGAGTAACAGTGAGCAGGTGAGTAACAGTGAGCAGGTGAGTGACAGTGAGCAGGTGAGTTAACAGTCAGCAGGTGAGTTAACAGTGCGGAGCAGGTGAGTTAACAGTAACCAGGTGAGTAACAGTGAGCAGGTGAGCTAAAAGTGAGCAGGTGAGCTGACAGTGAGCAGGTGAGTGACAGTGAGCAGGTGAGTGACAGTGAGCAGGTGAGTAACAGTGAGCAGGTGAGTTGACAGTGAGCAGGTGAGTGACAGTGAGCAGGTGAGTAACAGTGAGCAGGTGAGTTGACAGTGAGCAGGTGAGTGACAGTGAGCAGGTGAGTGACACTGAGCAGGTGAGTAAGAGTGAGCAGGTGAGTGACAGTGAGCAGGTGAGTCACAGTGAGCAGGTGAGCTAAAAGTGAGCAGGTGAGTGACAGTGAGCAGGTGAGTAACACTGAGCAGGTGAGTGACAGTGAGCAGGTGAGCTAAAAGTGAGCAGGTGAGTGACAGTGAGCAGGTGAGTGACAGTGAGCAGGTGAGTCACAGTGAGCAGGTGAGCTAAAAGTGAGCAGGTGAGTGACAGTGAGCAGGTGAGTGACAGTGAGCAGGTGAGTGACAGTGAGCAGGTGAGTAACAGTGTGCAGGTGAGTGACAGTGAGCAGGTGAGTAACACTGAGCAGGTGAGCTAAAAGTGAGCAGGTGAGTGACAGTGAGCAGGTGAGCTAAAAGTGAGCAGGTGAGCTGACAGTGAGCAGGTGAGTAACAGTGAGGAGGTGAGTAACAGTGAGCAAGTGAGTAACAGCGAGGAGGTGAGTAACAGTGAGCAGGTGAGTGACAGTGAGCAGGTGAGTCACAGTGAGCAGGTGAGTGACAGTGAGCAGGTGAGGTGAGTGACAGTGAGCAGGTGAGTAACAGTGAGCAGGTGAGTGACAGTGAGCAGGTGAGTTGACAGTGAGCAGGTGAGGTGAGTGACAGTTAGCAGGTGAGTGACAGTGAGTAGGTGAGTAACAGTGAGCAGGTGAGTAACTGTGAGCAGGTGAGTGACAGTGAGGAGGAGAGTGACAGTAAGCAGGTGACTGACGGTGAGCAGGTGAGTAACAGTGTGCAGGTGAGGTGACCGTGTGCTGGTGAGTAAGAGTGTGACGGTGGGGTACAGTGAGGTGGTGGGGGACG